>JAMBLF010000323.1:0-311798 GCA_030578115.1 Leucoptera coffeella | reverse complement strand
AAAAGTTACTCCACTGTATCGTTATAGAGTTTTGTTAAGGGTGTTTTTTAATTCTTTATTAAGCCATTCACCACTAAGATTATGTCGGCTGAAGTTCAAACACTGATGCCATGGCGTTTGCACTTCTTGTTATTCCATCGCCATGGTTACACCAACGCCGCCAACCGCTACAACCGAAGAAAAACGAAATCGAAGCTATAATTCTTCTCTTCCTTGTTCTTCGGTTTGTTCCAGTTGAGGATCCAAATCTTATCCCTAAGCGAACATATTTAGCCAATTTAGCATCACAATAAAATTGACTAAATATTAAGCCGAAAATAATTATTTGTATTTTGAATTTTCACTGAGCTACTGACTTTGTTGACGCATCATAGACGACTGTTAAGGGTGTTTAGAAATACAAATTCTATATACGAGTATGTAGTAGTGTCCCGGGCTAGATAGGTTAAAAGTTTGTGAACTAGCTGTCGTTCTTCCCGGCATGGCGTAAGAGAATAAGGGACTAGGGGTAAATTGAATCTATTTGGTGTTGGGCTAGAAATCTATCATCAATGTTACACTGCTTTAATATTGATGCTCAAAAGTGACCTAGGTGATATTATCATGTTTTCGAGGTTTCGAGGGCGATAGAGATTATATAACGTGAATTTATATAATTACGTAGTGTATTTATTATGTACAAACACGGTATCTGTACGTTGGAAGTGCCTGTAACGGCCGAATGTGTTTGAGGTTTACGCATGTGAATGATGCGAAAGTAGTTTGTCTGGATCGAGACTAAGTGAGATACGGGGTATGTATGTGTATATGTTTTATATTATATGTGATGTATCACCACAAAAACTCTGAAGTTGACAAATAAGATATTACATATATAACAAAAACAAGATATTTTTATCTATTTAAATGAGTAAATAAATTAAAACATACTATTTCGAAAATATACAAAAGTGACATCTATTTTCATAGATTAGTAACTCCACTTAATTGTCCATCGGAATAAATTAAATATAATCATAACTTAAATTATTATAACCATTTATCTCTATCCTTGGAGCTTATATTATATTGTTATAAGTTGTGTAACAATGAATAATTGCTAGTCCATCGCCATATCTTTTCACCCAAAATAACAATGAAGTTACTTTTTATGATATTAATTGAGTTTTATTGGGATATATTCCGTTATATTTAACCTTACATATTATAATTATCTATACCTTAATTCAAGAAAAAAGAGGATCTATGATAACAGCCTACCCCAATCAGGTAAGATGTGTATGCTTTAATATAAACCAACTTAATTCCTATTACCAACCCAAACTTCTATCCATCCCTTTAAGACTAACTATCTTACCCTACTTAATATGTCCCTAAAAGGTACCCTAATATAAAAACCTACATAGCGTTACTTCATTGTTACAATTCTATGGAAGCTCAATTGAAAATGCTTTTTAAACTACTATAGAACCAAATAGCACATTTTCCTCACCCTATTTTGGTCCCTTCTTAACTAGTTTTACCTTATACGACTAGTATAACTTGGTCTCTACAAACATCACTGCACTACATAGTATAAAACAAAGTCGCTTTCCTTGTCCCTATGTCCCTTTGTATGCTTAAATCTTTGAACTACGCAACGGATTTTGATGCAGTTTTTTTTAATAAATAGAGTTATTCAAGAGGAGGGTTTATATGTATAATAACATCCATTAAATAGTGGAGTAGGCTATATATTTTATACCCGTGCGAAGCCGGAGATGGCCGCTAGTAGGTTATATATGAAAGTTGGAGCTTTCGATAGTTGGTTGTGAAGCTTGATTGATCAGTCTTTACGTAGGGTCCCCAAATAATATTGTTCCAAGTCTGCCTTACCTACATACCGATAATGTCGCGAATGTTACATTTATGACTAAATTGAGGGTGGCTTTTTAAAGTTCAAGCTGCGTTAACCAATTGGGTATGGTTGGATTGAGTTGGATTTCGAATCTGATTTAATTTACATCGTTTTTAGAGATTCGCGATTTATACTCATGATTAATATACATAATATATGTTTTTTAGGTGATAAAAAAATGGGTTTTTTATCTATTGAAATAAGCATAAATAAGTGAAGTAGTGAAAATATATAGAACTATAACAATAAGCACATTAGTGGATAGTTTTTTTCATAAAATTGGGTTTTGAAGATCCTGAAATTCAACCTTTTTTAAAGCACTATTCGTCTTCATAAGCTATTCAGAAGTTTCAAATGGACTTAACAAAGAATAGTTTAATTAGTAAACAGAGTCTTATTGATTGCTTATTAATTAATTATTTAATACGATAGCAGGAAAATAATTCAATGCACATCAAAAATACTGAAATGTACACCAAAATATAGCTAAACGCACAGCAAAGGTTAGGTTTGGGTTAGAACTGTATTATTTTGGTTAAAAATTCAGTATTTTAGGAGCGCATTTTCTTATTATCTGATGTTTCTTAAACGAATTCGACGTAGCTCAGAAATTCGATGTAGCTCAGTTGTTTGGGGCTTGACTCTGTTACCAGTGTGTACAGGGTTCAAATCCCACTCGAGCATGTACCAAAGGAAATGAAGTTTAATGAATTTCTATGTACATTTTCGTAATCAAAGTACATTTACGAAATGCGTCGAATACTACCGCTTTTATTTATCGCTTACAACATGTTACTACAAAACGAAGTTTAACTACAGTCGCTAACGGTGAGGGAAAACATCGTGAGGAAACCTGTCTATCCCTCAGGATAGGTAATAATCAGTGCCTATATACGGCGATACGGTTCACTACCTATCACGTTGGGTGCTGTCTATCTAGTGATACGCGGGCTTCGAATGACCCATACCTAACATGCCTTCGAAATTTCGGAGATGGGCACTCAAGCGTGACTACCCCGCCATAATAAAAAAGGGAGTGTGTATACACAAGTCGTGAAGCGTATGTTATGTTATGAAGTTTAACTATTTATTGTACTTACATTTCTTAACACCGAATCTCCAATATAATAAAAACTCAAACCATCACGAGATTCGCACCATATGTCCCTCAATACCCCATGGAGGGTCGCAGAGGGTTGATGTAGTTGTAAAAATATTACGAGCTGTCACAAATTACATTCAAAACCTATTCGCTGTTTTATTGCTCCCCCGGGGGTCCATGTTTAAACTGCAGGAAACACCCTCCATCATTTTTAGCCAGGGGCTTGTATTCAGGCGACGTTTTCCTACTGTTTTATATGTATTCGATATTTGGTATATCTCGTGGGTAGGTATAAAGCCATTCTTCCCAGCTTATAGGAGGCGACTAAGGGAAATGGAATCTATTGGGCTATTAGCAACCTGTCAGAAATGTTGCATTTGTCATCAGAACCCTAATAATTATGCTAATAAGTGACTAAAGAGAGAAGAAGTACATATGTGTCCAAGTTTTTGTTTCCCGAAAGGGATTTAAGGACGCGAATGAATGTGCATGTATGTACGTCCTTTAATCCCTTACGACCACGGAGACTTGATAATATCTCCTATATCACTTTGTATCATGAATATTGGGCTTGTTTTGTCATATGAAACATTAGTGATCGGTTACTAGCCAATCGCCTAATAGATCCACATTAACGCCTAGTCCCTTAGTCGCCTTCTACGACATAGCAGAACGGCAGCTAGTTATCTCCTACACCTTAAAGAAAGCTATAGTCTTCCATACTTCAAAAACGTGACTTTACCTATAGGTAGGTTTCCACAATCCTGTTTACCCGCGTTATCATTAAATGGATCTGCGGTGACAGCGACCACCATCATTCCTCCCTGTCAAACGCATCGTATCGCGATATGCCACTCGATTATTAATAATATCGATACAGTTTTTGTATCGATACTCGGTGGTTGAGGAAATCTGGTTTAAGTTATAATGGGAAGTGAACTTAGAATAGTGTGTATGAGATGCGTAAGTTAACGTTGATTTAATAATAATAATATTTGGACATTATTACACCAATTGAACTAGCCCCTTGGTAAGTTTATTTAAGATTCATGTGTTAAGGGTACTAGTCAACGTATATTTAAGAAATATATACATATTATATAAAGATAAATACATATATAGCATATATAATCAACGACCAGACTAGAAAGCAGTAGAAAAGCGTAGTTCTTATTTCTGCCTCCACCAAGAATCGAACCCGGGACCTCACGATTAGCGTTCCGGCGGCTAACTGATCGCGCCACGGAGGTCGTCAAAATTAATTAATATAATAGTTTTATATATTTAGTTCCATATCATGCCTTAATAATATTGCCATTATGCCATAATAGTTATGCCAAAAGTAACCAAGATGTTTCCAAGGTACTGTCCACCCGAAAGGGGTTGTAGGACGTGATAATAGACGTAAATGATATGCACACTCTTAAAGCGTCCAGAAAACACTAAAATAAAATAAAGTAATAAAAACAGATTTACGAATTGCATCGAATTTTACGGTGAGGGAAAACATCGTGAGGAAACCTACCTGTTCGTCGCACAGGTAATAGTTAGTGTTTGTAATTGCCGACATGGTTGACCACCTGTCACATGGTCACAATGGTTTTCAATGCGTTCGTTTGTTTGCTAAAATAAAGTACGTACAGATCATGGATCCAAGCAAATGGAAAGGACTTAAAATAATTATTAAATTATTAAAAATATTGACTATATACACCCTAAATAGTCATTGTATGATATCCAGTTATCTGTAATACAGCTAAACATACATGAAAGGTTAGGTTAGCAATTATATTATTTCGGTTCCATTCAGTCCATCCATTGGTACATGCCTGAACAAGGATTCGAACCTAGGCTCTCTAATACGAAGCCAGAGTTTTTTTCCGCTAGGTTACAGCCGCTTACATACAATAAAACAAAACAAACGCCATCACGACCATTAACCCTTGCGGGGTAGTCAGAGGTTCAGGTTTCCATCTCCGCAATTGCGAAGGTAGTAATTCTATGGACACCTAAAACCCACGTGTTAACCAGATAGTTAGTACAATGTCAAGCCAGGTCAACATTTACAAGCACTGACTATTACCTGTTCAGGCAACAGGTAGGTTTCCTCACGATGTTTTCCGTCACCGGAGTATTCGACACATTTCGAAAATGTATTTTTATTACGAAAATATACATAGAAATTAATTAAACTTCATTTCCATTGGTACATGCTCAAGCGGGATTTAAACCCTGTACCCACTGAAACAGAGCCAAGCCCCAAACGTTGAGATAATAATGTTAATTATAAATTAATCTAATTTATTTATTTGGCATTTCGTAATTCGTTCATACATACATATATACAACTAGCATTGCATATATTCTTTGTCCTTTAGGATTGTTATTCCTTCGTCCCTCCCCTGTTTAGTAGTTCCGAACTGTCTTATCAGCAGAATGCAGCCAGTGTTAGGCAGAGGGTGGATTTCGGAGGGAGGCAAAACAAAACTCGATATTCGATAATCACGCGAATTGTATCGATTCGTTGTTGAGATGCATGCAAAGTGTGTAGGTTATATTGTGTGCGTTTGCATAGTCATAATTATTGCCTATTGAGATAGTCTTGGTCGCAATTATATATACGATGGATTAGGACCTAACCCAAGTACAAATGAAAAAAAAGGTATATTGATTATACAATTACATTAGAATAGAATAATACACTATTAGAATACACTCGTAAAGATTGAGTATAACAAAACCATATCCTAATGACCTATCAATCAATCAGCCTATTTCAGTCCACTGCTGGACGTAGGCCTCCCCGAGAGTACGCCACAAAACACGATCACTCGTGACCCTCAGCCAACCACTACCAGCGACCTTTTTCAGGTCATCGGTCCATCTAGCAGGGGGGGTGACCTATGGATGCGTATAATTTTATCTCATCCAAACTAAAGAAAACCATTCTATCAAAATGGTTACCCATCCAGACACTGACCACATCCAACAATGCTTAACTTCGATGATCGAACGTTGTTATAAATTACACGCATACAACCTATTCTTGTTTATAATCCCCATGACGTAGACAGGATCTCAGGTGAAACACAAACGTTACATGTATTAATTTAAAGAGAGCCATTGAAATTGTGAAAGTATGTAATTTCGAAGGTTGCTAACCAAAGGTTAAGTTATGAACATCACCTGTTTGGCAATTGTGTTAAGATGAATATTTATCAAGAAAAGGGTAAAGTAATTAATACTTTTTTATGCTTTAAAGACAAAAAGAAAAAAGTTATTATGTCAAAATTCGTTCCAGGCAGACAATAGCTTAATTAATTCATCCAATGTTCAACCTTACCTACCTACTTTAGTATAAAGGCCTTATTCCACTAATTAACTATGACGGCGATACAACTGCGTCACTATTGCCTCACCGCTGTAAAAGGAGTCTACAAAAATTTTGATTAATTACAGTTGTATCTCGATAGGGACTCAATAAAGCTTCAGTAGCAACTCAATAGCACAGAAATCAATGTAAAATTTAGATCATATCTATGGAGTAGGTATTTTCGGATAGTAAGCACATTAAATGCCTTCATCCCAACATTTTATGTTTAAGAATTCAATAAATTAAATTACGTAGATGGACATCCGAATCTCTATCTACCCCATAAGGGTATTGTGAAAGCGTTTGCCTATTTTCGTAAATAATGAGAATGGGACTCAGAGTTATATAACTGCTAATCGTGAGGTCCCGGGTTCGATTCCCGGTGGAGGCACAGTTAAGAACTACGCTTTTCTTTTGCTTTCCAGTCTGGTCGTTGATTATAATCAATTTAATTTAATTTAATATAATTATATGCTATAAATGTATATTTATATTTATCCACGTATATATTTCTTAAATATACGTTGACTAAGTACCCTTAACACAAGTCTTAAATGTACTTAGCAAGGGACTAGTTCAATTGGTGTATTAATGTCAAAATATAATTATTAAATGGAATCTATTAATCCATGTTACCAATTTCTCATATACTGACCAAATTTAGCCCTAAGTTATGCTAAAAAGAACTAAGAAGTTATAACAAGATAGAAGCAAGGTACATGTTTATAAGGGTCAGTGTAATACTTTACGGGTCGGCCCAATGTTATTGGGAAGGGTCGATTTATGCTGAACACCAGTAGTTTTATGGTGAGGGCTAAGGAAAGTTATTACTGGCCGCTTTTATTTGGCTACATAAATGTTTATGCTGAATCAATGGCTTGGATTCGGGTGGTCTTGTTTTACATACACATAGATACGATTATTTGGTATACATAGTAAAAAAGACAAGAGCGTTCACGACCCTTACGTGAAAGTCAGAGGTCCATCTTAGCAATCGCAAACTCACTTGTTGACCAGATAGTCAGTACTCAATGTGACAGGTGAGCCATGGCTCCATTTACAAGCATTAACTATTACCTGTTGGGGAAACAATTAGGTTTTCTTATGATGTTTTACCTAGTATTTGATGCATTTCACAAATGTATTTTATTGTGAAAATGTAGAGAGAAAATCAGAAAACCTTATTTCCATTGGTACATCCTCCGAAGTTTGAACCCGCTACTAAGCCCGCAACGACAGATCTACGCCGAAAAATAATGCATTGATGGGGATGCCATACTTTGTGGCATAATGTATTCTATACCGATACAGTTGCAGTTTATTAATAAGAATATATTGTGATGTGACTTAGAGGCACTCATAAGAGATAAAAATGATGTTATTCAGGATCTATAAACTGCTTACGTATTTGAATACATACGTACGTAAATATTACTTAATTTTTTTAGAAATTAGATAGATTATTATTTGAAATTGGGCTAAGAGTATTATAATGTAAGATTAAATTTAATTTTCAGATCGTTGCTGCCACTGTAACACACTCAGTTCTCAGATGAAAAGAAACGCACATACTTCAAGTTTATGGTGCCTGACAAACCTCTTTCTCTTTGCAATTTTAAACCTTAACATAGTCGGCAGTTATAGGTAAATACTGCGGATTAATTCAAAATTCGATTTTTGTTCCCATGAATAATAATCTTAGTTCAAAGTATTAAACTCCATCCTTATGTGTCGTAAGAGGCGACAAAGGTAACAGAGATCTTTGGAATTTATTCATCAATGAGAAGGCAATACTTACATACACATTCACGCCTCTACGTCCTTAAGGGGATAGGCAGAGACTCTCGATCGCTCGATCGGATATTAGTATAATATTATAAGAGAGCAATACTTGTAATCAATATTTCACGTGGGTTCGAGGTGGCCATAGAATTACTACCTTCGCAATCGCGGAGATGGACACCCGAACCTCTGACTACCCCGCAAGTATATGTATAACTAGAGAACTATTTTATCAATGGATGTCCAATAATCTCCTTAAATCCTGTAATATCTCTCATTCTTTCTGATCCTCTGAAATAGATCTGTCACTTTTTGGCAATATTGCGTCCGAGGCGTAAAGTGTGATTGGTCTCGTCAAGACAACGCTGATATTTTGTCGTTACCTCATCATGGCAAATGTGACATGAAAGATCCTTTTTTGATAGGGTATCATAATAGGTCTTATTTTACACAAAAGGTTTTTTGTAAGATAAAATAGATAGAAAAGGCTAGTATGATAGACGTGAATTAGAGTTTAAAGTAGTGGAGTTAGATAACCTAAGGTTCTGATTTGATTTGATTTTTTTTTAGTATATAATAAAAAAATATTCTGTATTTTAAATAATACCGTAAACGTATTTAAGTTTTTAATTTCTTTTGCGGTGGACAGAATTTGAAGAAAATATTATAAATAAATATCACAATTTTGTTAATTTTTTATATTATCCACTTATCTAAAGATAAAGATGCTTTGACATTATATATGGCTTACTGTACACCCTGAAAGGGTTTAAAGGACGTGAATATTTATATACATAATCATTTACGTCTTTAAATCCTATCATTTGAGACGTAAAAAGAATGTCAACTAGCTGCCGTTCTTTCCGGCATGTCGTAGAAGGCGACAAAGGGACTAGGGGTACATAATCTATTGAACGATTGACTAGCAACCTGTCACCAATGTTCCATTCTGACATTGCAACCCCAATATTCATACTAAAAAGTGACCTAGGAGATATGTATTATAACTTTAAAGTTCTGTCCACCCCGAAAGGGATTAAAGGACGTGAATGTATATGTATGTGTGTATTTAGCCTGTCCTAATATATATGTAATGTTTTGCTTGGGTTAGGCCGTGGGGTTCCGATGACAAATTTATGGCGGTACAATAAAAAGCCTCTCGTAAAAATATTGCTGGATCCCTAAACACCCCTCCCGCCCACTCCTGCCTTTAGGGAGAGAGCAATGGACTGGTAACTATTTTGCGTAATATGTGTCTTTTGGTAGGTTGGTTTGAAGTAATGATATTTAGGATACTATTACGCCAATTAAACTAGCTCCTTGGTAAGTTCATTTAAGACTTGTGTTAAGGTTACTAGTTAATGTATATTTTATAAATATATTCATATCATATAGCATATATTATCAACGACGAAACTGGAAAAATCGAAGAAAAGCATAGTTCTTTACTCTGCCTCTGGCGGGAATCGAACCCGGGACCCCACGATTAGCGTTCAGGTGTCTAACCGATCGCGCCATGGAGGTCGTAAATTTTGCGTAATATGTATCTTTTGGTAGGTTGGTATTTTAAGTAATAATATTTAGGAATTCTATGGCATCCTAGAACCTACGTGTTGACCAGATAGTCAGTATTTAATGTGCTGGTGGTAAGCCATGTCGCCATTTACAAGCACTGAACTTCGGGGAACAGGTAGGTTTCCTCACGATGTTTTCCCTCACCGTATAATTAGAGTACCCGCCACATACGGTGGCAGTAGCCAAACTTGGAACTAAATTTGACGTTTCCGCCATTGCGTGTTATTTTGTATGAAAGGTAAATTTAGTATTACCAGCGTTGTGTTTTTTGCCCACTCTTTGTAATTTTTATGTTTGTTAAGGGTGATTATAATAAATTGATTTCCGGAGTTTCTTGTTAGTTCTTCTCCAAGCTAGGGTCTCCGCTGATCTAACCTCGGTAAAAAATATGTAAAGACAATGCTCAGTGCCATGTTTGAAATAATAGTTTTAAGAGATTCGCGATTTATACTCATGATATAAGATATAAGGGTGTGTATAAGATTGATTGCAGCTGTGGGAAATCCTACGTCGAACAGACTAAACGGTCTATTGCGGACAGAGTGAAGGAACACATAATATATGTAATATATAATAAGAAGGATAAGTCCCGTTAATTATTAATCATGTTTGAAATAGTTTAATAAACATATTTTGACTTTGATATATTAATTTGTTTTATTTGAGTTTATAGCTCTGCAACCAAAGATCGTTACAAATGAAACCTATAATGTTTCGAGCCGTATGGCACAGTGAGTGCTAGTTTTGGCGTGTTTACTGGTAACACTGAATTACGCGACTGTGGCGACGCCTCCAACTGCCACCGTATGTGGCGCGATCTCTACTACCTTCACAATTTCGGAGATGGACATCTGAACCTCTGACTACCCCGCAAGGGTTAATGGTTATGAACGCGTTTGTCTTTTTTGTCTTTTTAATATTTAGGACACTATTACACCAATTGAACTAGCCCCTTAGTAAGTTCATTTAAGACTTGTGTTAAGGGTACTAGTCAATGTATAAAGTAATGGTAAAAATAAGTATTTTACTTGACGTCCTACAAGGCGCGATCAGTTAACCACCTGAATGCTAATCGTGAGGTCCTAGGTTCGATTCCCGGTGGAGGCAGAGCTAAGAACTACGATTTACAAGGACTTTTCAGTCTGATCGTTGATTAAATATGTTATGTGTGTATTTATTCATGTATAATAAGTATATATTTCTTAAATTTACATTGACTAATACCCTTAATACAACTCTTAAATGTACTTACCAAGGGGCTGGTTCAATAGGTGTAACAGTGTCCTACAATATTAGTGCGATTATTTCGATCTATAGATGGGACTAAAGGATTAAGTGTACTTTAAATCTATTGGGTGATGGACTAGTAAACATTCATCGATATTTCATATTAATAACATAATAATTAACTCTCATAAATTTGTTAAAGGTTACTAAAAGATAATTATGCAGGCTTTATTTATCAGTGATCAAAGTTTATTTAAAACTTAATTTTAATTTATGTTAAGGATTCACATTACAAGTAAAAAACATACATACACATCACGCCTGATTCCCTGTAGATGGGTAGGCAGAGATCACGGATCCCATTTGTCCCGTTCCTGACAGACCACTTTCGCTTCATTAGCACTCTTACATATTTTTATACACACTCGGTGGTTATAGGTACTCCTAAAGAACTTAAATATAATATCTTTTCCACCACTATTACCTACTTATATTAGGGTTGTCATGACATCTCACCCATCGTCCTATACACTCAATATACCTACTACCTTATCTATCCTTTACACAAACAGCTACTTAATCCATCAAAATCCCAGACTCTCATCTCAATGAGCCGTGGATAACACGCGATCAGCCAGTGGGCGTAAACAATTAACACTCGAGCGCCAATCGCGTGATTTTTTATTAATTTCCAGCCGCCATTTTCACTAGACACTGATTAGTAAATAGAGTGGGGAGCATGGAGGATTGTGAAAAAAGGTTTTAATGTAGGACTTGTGTAATCAGCTGGTTTGGTTTCCATGGTGATGTTTTTTGTTATTTTGTGACAAATTTCGCCATTTTTAAGGCAATGGTTTTAATGTAGGACTTGCGTAATCAGCTGGTTTGGTTTCCATGGTGTTTTTTTTTGTTATTTTGTGACAAATTTCGTCATTTTTAAGGCAATGAGTGGTGGTGGCAATGAAATGTCATAGTTTTGTTCACACTATTATTACAATTCTGCTAAAATGAATTAGTATATTCAGGGCTCAGGTGGAAAAAAAAACAAATGCATTAACCCTTGGGGGCTAGTCAGAGGTTCAGGTTTCCATCTCTGCAATTGCGAAGGTAGTAATTCTATGACACTTCGAACCCACGTGTTGACGAGATAGTCAGTACTCAATGTGACAGGTGGTCAGCCATGTCGCCATTTACAAGCACTAACTATTACATGTTCGACGAACAGGTAGGTTTCCTCACGATGTTTTCCACACCGTATAATTCGATACATTTCGTAAATGTGTATTTATTACGAAAATGTACATAGAAATTCATTTCTATTGGCACATGCTCAAGCGGGATTTGAACCCTGTACCCGCTGATACAGTGCTAAGCCCCAAACAACTGAGCTACGTCGAATTACAGTCCATCTAGACATACAGATATATATTAACGCTTGTGATTCCCAAACAGGATAGGCAGACTCGATCGCCTCCTTAAAAATCCTGACAAATCTTTCTCAATCTCTGCCTAGAACCTGTTAACTAGCCCCTTGTTAAGTACATTTAAGACTTGTGTTTAGGATATTACTTAACGTATTAATAGTTTACTAACACCAACTAAATAACGTATTTTTTAGTAATATAGACTTTTTATATCGCCTTGGAAGTCGTCAGCGCCAATGAATAAACATACAATTCACGTTCTTTAATCCCTTTCGGGGTGAACAGAACCTTGAAAACATAAAAACTTCTGCTTGGTCACTTATTCGCATGAATTTTGGGGTTGTGATGTCATATGGAACATTGGTGACAGGTTGCTAGCCCATCGCCCAATAGATTCTATATACCTCTAATCCCGTAGTCGCTTTCTACGACATGCCAGGAAGAACTGCAACTAGTTCAGCATTTTTTTTACGTTCCAGACTAGTACGACTCATATTGCTTACGAAGCAAGATATCGAGACAAAGCGGACTAGTGATCTCTGCCTACCCCTTTATAGGGAAATGATTGTGATATGTTTGTCTTTATCTCTCATGACATGTATGAGAAGGTTAATGAGAGTAAGCAAGGGAGATTTGTCACCCGTTCCAAGTGGCTTATATTCTCTGCCTATCCCGTTGGGGACGTAGAGGCGTAAATATATATGGGGGCGTGGTGTTCCCACAGTGACCAAAACAATAGTGTAACAAGGTAAACGGTCTCAACTATGTTAACCACTGGACTTGCTTGGTAATCGGTTTCCCACAATTTGGAGGCTTCTGGGCGTTTGGAAGCTGTCTCTACAGGGTGGTTAAGTGGTCGTGAATATAGTCATATTTCGGGCCCGTTCGGACGGACAGATATGTTTGTTTTTTAGAGATATTTCAATAGAGTAATACAAAAACAGACAAAGCGTTCACGAGCATTTACCCTTGCGAAGTAGTCAGAGGTTCAGGTGTCCATATCCGCAATTGCGAAAGTAGTAATTCTATGGTCATCTCGAACCCATGGTTTGACCAGATCAGTAAGTAGTCAGTCAGTATTCAGTCAGTCAGTATTCAATGTAACTGGCGGTAAGCCATGTCGCCATTTACAAGCACTAACTATTACCTGTTCGGGGAGCAGGTAGGTTTCATCACGATGTTTTCCCTCACCGTAGTATTCGACGCATTTCGTTTATATATTTTTATTACCATAATAAGTTTGTTAATGTTTAGATTATAGATGATAAAATGGGTTAGATTTTATTTAATCTATTTAACTATGTACTCATCTTTTACAAAGAATAAAAAACAATTCTTACAAACAATAACATTATAAGTATTAGATTATCACTAGTTTAGAAAACTGACTTTTACTAAGTAAGCAAACTAAGAGTTGGCAAGTATAATCTTGCAACCTTTAAAAAACAATTTAAAATTTTACCTATACTACTATATCTTAATACTTATATGTATTCTTTATTCCTACACACCCTGTGCAGTATTCTCCGATTATTGAGTTAGTAAAGCGTGCCTCACATTTGAGAGCATGACGGGGCGATGTGCTAGCAACTGCTGAGTCACAGGGCACCTTCCCATCGCTTTTATGACTATTAGCATACCTTGGGAATAGTCGCGAATCAATTTATTTAATTGAAAATATATGTTGGTTTGATTGATTGGTTTTGATCAATTGTTATGAATACACACGTAATTAATTTATTACATAGATACATACATATACATTCATGTACTTCAATTCCTTTTGGGGTGGATTGAATCTTGGAGATATAGTGTCTCTTAAGTCACTATTTAGCATAAAGATTGGGGCTGTTATGTCATATGGAACATTGGTGACCAGTTGCTAGTCAATCCCCAAATAGATTCCTAGTTCAGTTACTTTATTACCCCTAGTCCCTTAGTTGCTTTTTACAACATGACAGGATGAACGGAAGCTAGTTAGCGTTCTTTTTACGTCCGAGACTAGGACGGGACCGTGCACTATTAGTTTATCTATGAATGTATATTATAAACACGTAGATTTAATAATAATGAATACAAAACAACGCGAGAAATCTTGCCTATTTCGGAATAGTCAGTGCCTGTAAATGAGGGATGAAACCTGTCGCGGTAGATGCTGGTTAGAAGAGAAGAAGAGAAGTGTACTCAATGTTATTATACTTCTAAATGATACTTATACCTATACACGCGACCCGCTCCGGCTTCGCACGGGTATTAAATATATGACCTACTCCACTATTTAATGGATGTTATTATACGTATAAACCTTACTCATGAATCACTCTATCTATTAAAAAAACCGTATCATAATCCGTTGCGTAGTTTCAAAGATTTAAGCATACAAAGGGACATAGGGACAGAGAAAGCGACTTT
Source organism: Leucoptera coffeella (assembly GCA_030578115.1). Lineage (NCBI taxonomy): Eukaryota > Metazoa > Arthropoda > Insecta > Lepidoptera > Lyonetiidae > Leucoptera > Leucoptera coffeella. The sequence goes on along the minus strand of JAMBLF010000323.1, from coordinate 297,006 downwards.
GTTTTATACTATGTAGTGATAGTGATATCTCTAATAATACATACATACACATCACGCCCTTTTCCCTGTAAAGGAGTAGACAAACAACAATCTGACAAACCATCTTCGCTTCATTGACAGACCACATACACAGTCGGGGATTATAGGTACTTCTAACGTCTCCCTTTTTCTATATGTCATATATCTATAATGGTCTATGATTGTGGTCCTATATGCATAAAATATATATGTCATAGTGTAAATTTCATTAAATATTTTTATTTTTTCTTCTAATTTCAGAGAGTTAACGAGATTCACGCAAAGATCAATATGGAAGAACAATCAAGATATCATCCTAATACTGAAGTTTAGCACTGAATTAAAGAATTTGTTCATACATACATACTTTATGACTTGTTGACTGTATGTCATACATACTAATCTCTTGTGGGTTAATCTGAGTTTGAGACTTTAATGTCTGCTATAATTGTATTTTGTTGTTTAATAAAATGGTCAAGAAAAAATGTGAGGAGCTTCTGTGTAGTATTAATATTGTAAGTTTTTTAATGAAGAATAAATAGTTCTTTCATGATTATAGATATTAAGACCACAGTCACATTTTTGAGGTGGATAGACGAAAACAAAATATCTTTAAGGACTATGATACACTAATGACTACGTATATATACCAGTAAGACAGTTTTTATCCACCTGCCTCCTACGATATTGTGAAAAGTAAGTCAGATATATATTATTATACTTACATCCCATACTACATACATTAGCAACAACATACATTCACGCTCCTACGCCCCCAACGGGATAGTCAGAGACTAATTAATATCGTCATCTGAAACGATCCTTACAAAGTCAAAAAATATAAAAATCAAAAAATAAATATAAACAATATCTAAAGCCCAAGCTAGTACTGTACTATTAGTATTTATCTCTAACATTCAGAGTTTCCTATGTTCCTAGTGTTTAAACCTAGACCCAGTCGATAAACACTAGATCACTATTTACGCCCTAATAATATGTAATTATTCGACCGAAGGGGACTTCGTAATATGTTTACAAAGTATGCCGTAAAGGGTACTACGTCTATTAATGTAAAGACACGTCTTAATCACCAGGCTGGTTGGGTAGTACAACGAGCCTTAATTATATGCCAAACGTAATGTTATGGACACGTCAAGTCTGTACCTTGAAAGGGTTAAAAGATATTACCTTTCACTTCGTTGACATTCTTTGTTTCAAGTTTCGGTGGTGATAGGTTTTAATGTCAACTTTATTAGTTGGTATGAGTATTTTTGTATCGATGGATGAAAAAAACGGTTGTAGCCCGATTGACACTAATGGTCGTCAAATTATCGATGTTAAGTAACACAGGATGTGATTGGTGTATGAATAATCATTTATACGGAGTTATAGTTTTAAGAGATTCGCGATTTACACTCATGATTAATAACTTACGGGACTTATCGCGTATGTTTTTATATAATAAAGTTACCTTTATTAACCCGACGTTTCGGCTACGTTGTAGCAGCCATGGTCACGGGCAGTCTGTACGCGATAAGTCCCGTTAGTTATTAATTATACGGAGTTCTCATCAACCTTTATGTTACAAGTTACCTAGTAGTATAGAATAGGTTTTTATGTCTTCGTGATCCAATCTATCTCTAAAGAGACTGAAAAGGTGTATGCGATTGTGCATCAAAAGTATTGTAATAAAATGAAGTAAGTTTTAGCTATCAAGTTAAACACACCTGACCATTGAATTATACAGTCACGCAAGGTACGAATGAGCCCTCAAATGACGTCACAAGACCATTGACACATCTACATATTCCTTCGATCAGTGCACGATAAGCTGAGCAAACAGTACGGCTGAAGGAAACACGACCCAAATCTCGAAGACTTTCTTGCAAACAGGTCGGTTTGGGGCCGATTCTCCGATTATTAAAAAGTGTTATTTTAAACACTCGCGATTTGTACTCATTTTTACTATATGAGTCGAAATTAAATAAAGATATACATTCCTTTATATCACACGACGTTTCGACCCAGTTGCATAGGCTGTGGTCGCGGGATACGACCCGGTCTCATATAGTAAAAAATATTACAGAGCTAATTTTAAAAAGTTCTTATACCTTTTTAAACACTCCTTGGTTAATTTAAAATAAAATAGTTCCTATTTTACTGTCTGTAGCATGACTATTGGGGGATTGTATGCAAATTGCTAGCTTATTGTTCAAAAGATTCTATCTTCTTATGTTATGTAATGTTGTGTTATACAAATCATATGATGTATAGAATAAGTGCTTTTAATGATTAACTAGTCTGATTTAAAATAAATGTGATAAAAATTTAAAAGAAACTTTTAAAATTATAATGTGTACTTATAAGTATGTATATATTATGTTCTAAGGTTAAAAGTATTCAATTGTAAGCAAAGTAAAAAATAAGCAAAACATTTATTTAATAGATTCTAATATACAGACAAATTTATATTTTCTCTCACCTATTAATTCACGCCTCTACGTCACCAACGGGATAGCCAGAGACTATCGATCACCACCTAAAACATCCTGAAAATTCTCTCTTGCATCACAGACATCCATTAACCTTCTCATACATGCTCTTCTGTTCTTCACGCTGCGTGACTACGTGAAGAAATATAATGTCACTTTTACATAACACGTTGTTGAAAAACATGTCATTAAAGATTTAACATTTTGTTACTCTTTGATTAATATTGATTAAGTAACTATTACTTACTTATTACGAACTATTCTCCTTTCTTCCTAAACTACAAATGTTAGGAGAATCGACTTAGCCAGTGTTAAGCGATTGGCCACAAGTACGAGTTATATCGTTATTCAAATAGCCTTATCGAGCTATCTGCATACATTCGAATCAACAAAATTATTCATCGGTTTTTCTGTTCATAGCTTTTATTTAAATACATACTCATTATTATAAACGCAACCTGTCATCAATGTTCTTTATTAGATATATTACTGCCTTAATTTAAATAATGTAATATACTATATGAGTGAAGTGGAAGGGCGGTTACGTAGGGGCCGGCTCAATAAGACATAACAGTCAGATGGACGCTACATTGAAAAATGGTGATGTTAGAAGTACCTATAAACGCCGAGTGTGTATGAGGAGGTGTATGAGTGTCAATGACACGAAAGTGGTCTGTCAGGATCGGGACAAATGGGGATCCGTGATCTTTGTTTACTCCTTTACAAAGAATCAGGCGTGATGTATGTATGCATGTAATGAATTATAAGGACACTGGTATTATATAATATAGACTTCATGTGATATATACGTATAAAGGTTCTCTCGACTAGAAGACATCTATCAGTAAGTGTAATGTAAGTTTTAGTTAAGTTAAGGTATAAGTTCATTAAATTTCTTACCTAAGGTATATCCAAAAAATTAATATATCATCTGTTTAAAAAATCCGATCTATTACCGGTAACTTAACTAAACATCCTACTACTTTATTCGACATACAAACTAACTCTTCCACACTTTATTAACATAAATAAAAATATTTTTTCTTAATATAGCTACTACACGCATCCCAAACACCTCTGACCGAGAAGAAACACAGCTAGTCACGTGAACAAGTCCCCGTTTAACACGTAGATTATAAAAATCTTTTTATTCTTAATATATATATAGCTATTACTAGCAACCCTCTCATAACATACAGAGAAGAAACAGAAAGCAATAATAATAATATTATTTGGACATTATTACACCAATTGAACTAGCCCCTTGGTAAATTCATTTAAGACTTGTGTTAAGGATGCTAGTCAACGTATATTTAAGAAATAAATACATATCATACATAGATAAATACATATATAGCATATATAATCAACGACCAGACTGGAAAGCAGTAGAAAAGCGTAGTTCTTAATTCTGCCTCCACCGGGAATCGAACCCGGGACCTCACGATTAGCGTTCTGGCAGCTAACCGATCGCGCCACGGGGGTCGTCAAAATGAAAGAAAACACTTTATTCACTGCACTAAATGACATTGACACAAACAAAAAACATCAAGAATGAAAAACTTTGTTGCAGTGAAAAGGTGCTGCCTCAGTATACGATGCAGCTAGGCTTCTTTGGTCCTCCGGCAATAGCACAGCTAGTCACGTCAAAAAGTCCCATCTTAACACGTAGATTATGGTGTACCTGCCATTCTGACAATGGCTTATCAACGTTATACTATCGGTCAGTTGGACGCTTTGGTTAGTTCACTCAGAGATTTCACAGCGCGCGCGCATCCTTGATTGCGGTAATTAAATATAAATATGTGCCTAACGTAACGGTTTTTGGATATATTTTGGTATATTGGTTAGTGTTCGAAGGTTGACATGGATCTTACCCAGGTAAGTTTTTGAATAGAATGGTTTAGTAGCTTAATGGGCTTTATAATATAAAGCTTGTATCCAAATATAATTCAATATTGTACTTGCCGGCATTTTAGAGTATAGATATTTCACTACATTAATATTTCAATTATTCCTGTATAGTTATTACCAACAATAGAATATGAATGTATTGAAAGCTTTGTCAAACCTTTTCTTCTGACTACCTTTGCGGGTTATGGTCATGGAAAGTATTCGAGTGACTATTCAAATAATAAGAACTGATGTTTATTAAGAGTGTATCTTTAGAGTTGTACTTTGTAAGACTAGGCTTTTAAGCTGGTTTCGATTTATGAAACAGGTGTATATTTAGTCAGTTTAGTTGTTTATACGTCAGTGTACCTATAGTACCGTGAAGAAAGCTAATTAAAAACTAAACCTTTGTTATACTATGTTGTGATGTGCTATACATACATATATACATCCTGTCAAGTCGTTTCCCTTCTAGAGGGGAAGACAAAGTCTATGCAACCTTATTTTACCTAATATCTACTTTTTTACCAATACTTGTTAACTATTCTCACATGTTATTAAACCTCCGTTAACATATTAGGCGATATAATGATAGTCTAAGCATATACAAAAAGGATCACTCGTCAATTAGTACCTCGACAATAACATACATACATATCACACCTGATTCCCTGAAGAGGGGTAAGCAGAGATCACGAATCCCCATTTCCCGATCCTGACAGACCACGTTCACTTCATTGACACTCATACATCTTCTCATATACACTCGGCGGTTATAGGTACTCCTAACGTCACCCTTTTTCAATATAGCGTCTATCTGACTGCAACAACATAGCAAATTAATCCCAACCATGATTAGTTCTTTACTACAAACTCCTTCATACATATTCTTCATTTGAAGACCTCCGTGATCGGTTAGCCGCTGGAACGCTAATCGTGAGGTCCCGGGTTCGATTCCCGGTGGAGGCAGAGTTTAGAACTACGCTTTTCTTCTGCTTTCCAGTCTGGTCGTTGGTTATATATGCTATACATATATGTATTTATTTATGTATAATAAGTACATATTTCTTAAATATACATTGACTAGTACCCTTAACACAAGTCTTAAATGTACTTAGCAAGGGGCTAGTTATAGTGTAATAATATCCAAATATTATTATTATATTCACCTCTACATGCAGTTGATTACACTCCCAAGATCCCAGACTCGCATGGCCAGATGTCCACAGGTTACTTCCGAGGTCCGAGTGGTTTTTGTGACCTCCGTATTAGTACACGTGCTTCACAGGTGGCAGGCGTAACGTATAGTCGAGTGCTAAAGGTAGTTGGGATTAATATAAAGACTGTATGTTCGTTTTATGTTTCATATTGGTAAAACCACTGAAATAAGAGTTTTATACTATGGTGAAACTAAGAATAATTAATGGTTCTGATACTGTATTCGGGATAGTATGTGAATATTTGGATCTCTTTGAATTGGTATGTCAAAGGAGGTGGCTAAAGGATGGATGGTAAACGGAATTTAACGGGGTTTATGGGATAGTAATCAAAGCAATAATGTTCTGTTTTAATGTCACTACCGCCATAGTAATCCTAAAAGTGAATAAGGAGAGTTCGAATTTTATATAGATGCACGCCTTAAAGGGATTAAAGCACCTAGATGTATAATAGTATACAAATCGTTGGAAATGACAAACAGATGTCATAAAATCATAGTAGATATTTATAACGTCACGGAAGGTATAGGATAGCCAAAACAACGTCACGCGAGGTACTCTAAAGATAAATTATTCAACTGAATTTCTTTAGGGTTAGTAGCCCATCCACTAATAACATCCTAGTCCCCATCACATCATACTTCACGAGTATAAAGGCAGTTGTTTAACATTCTCATGACGTCATTTACTAAGACTGAATGTAGTAAAACTAGTAAATTAAGTTCCCGACAGTACAACAAACCTATACATGTTACCTAGCATAGGAAAGTAACAAAAAACGCACATCTATACCCTTCTAATGCAATTAGTTGCTAGCCCATCACACCTGGCTACTTCCTATCATTCATTGAATTTATTCAACACACTATCAATGAATGTAGTATTCCCGTAAGGTCTAGTGTGAATTGAATTGTAACTTTTGTATTGTAGGAGGTGACTAAGAGACTGGGGGTCGATAGGATGTATAGGGTGATGGGCTAGCAACTTGTCACCTATATTCCATGTTCTTGCCTTCAGAATTCCTAATGGTGTTTGTGTTTGCCCCGAAAGATTATAAGGGCGTGAATTCATCCTGATTATAAATATATATATCCTGAAAACAGATTCAATGTATAGTATAATTTAATATATTATCTAAGTACTCTTATTCATAGTCAAAAAGTAATGAATTATATTGATATGAATTCAAAGGAATCAATATTAAAATACAACTATATTAAAATCAAACATAGCATTGTATATATACTATTACAACAGTAATAACAAATTTAATTAGTAACCAATAAAACATACACTATTTCCTTTAACCACGTGTGTATTTTTTAACACCCTTATCTGCTAACACATTTTTTACTCAATCTTTTTCTAACACCGTCACAGTTGAGTAACTATGACCATTAGAAAACAGATGTAGTCAACCATTATACGGTGTAGTGTAACAAAAACTATAAACACACTTCTAATACAATTAACTACCACCTGACTACCCGTGCCGACAAATAAAGTATTTATCACTTAATTAAGACTTAATTACACAAGTGCATTGTTTATGCAAATAGGGGAATTGAATTTAAGGGTGATTTCGTTTATGATAACTTAAATTTTTTAAAGGGTTGCTTTTTGTATTAATTAGCCAGTGTTTAAGATACACATCATGATTAAGATCTGTCAGATTTGTTTCAGTAGGATGTCCATCTTCGTCATTTTGAAGTGTAAGTTATATAGTCATCTTTTTGTGTAGTCGAAATCCATACTGACATGTGGTGTTCTTTGCTGACTAGTAAGTATATTACTCTTATAAATGCTGACTACCCTTAATTTCAACGTAAATACATACATATATTCACGCCTTTACGTTCCCAACGGGATAGGCAGACACTATCGATCGATCACTGGAATGATCCTGTAAAATCTCTTTGCTTCACTCACACCCATTTATTTTCATATATGCTATTCTATTCTTCTATGTACACCCGCCTTGATAAGAATGTGTCCAATTTGATCTGTATACGTTCTACGCGTCCTAGCCAGTCTAACTGTACCTTCTACTTTGACGATATACATTCTTTTCATAACCCTCCTTTCATCCAATCGTTTCATGTGCTCAAACCACCGTATCATTCCATTCTCTATTTCGTCACTACATATACTTTCATACTTTATTTCAAAGTATTTGTTAATCCTTTTTCCCTACTAAGTCACACCCATTTTACTCTACATGTGTGTATGTAAATGCCCCTTTACTTATAAAGTGTGTCACACACTATCAGTTCCCATGAAAGCCGTCGCGAATGTTTGCCAAAAGATAAAGAAATGTCTTGATACAACTTGCAAGGTATTATAATAAGTAGGACGATTGGGTATCAATATTATTTATTACATATCCCGCGGGTAGACAGAACCTCGAAGATATGACTGAGATTGACTGAATAATTTTAGCTTTGCTATGGAGGTTTTGATAGCTTTAATATGGTGAAGAATAACATCGCAAAGAAACCTACCTATTCCTCGAAACATGTAAATAGTCAGTGCTTGTATATGGAGACGCGGTTTAGGTCACATTAAGTACTGACTATCTGGTGAAACGTGAGCTTTGTGTAGCCTATGAGCATTGTAAAAATGATGGTGGTTACTCAAACCATAACATCACTAGCTCCGCGTAGAGATGGGCACACGAACCACTGACTACCTTAAAAGAGTAGGCTTGTAATGTGTTTGTATTTTTTTTATATGTGTATTACATTACGAAGTTAACATACTATAGTTTGAGTAACCACTGTCATATTTATTAAGCTACCCTAGTCTTTAGGTAGACCGATGACCTGAAAAAGCTGGCTGGTAATGGTTGACTGAGGGCCACGAGTGATTGTGTTTTGTGGCGTATCTTTGGGGAGGCCTGCGTCCAGCAATGGACTGCAATAGGCTGATTGATTGGCTACTCAGAGCGTTGAGTGTATATGTATTGAAATGTGAGTAATTCAGATACCTATATTATGAATCATCTTTAAATGATATCACCTACCTGTTCACATTGTTTGCTTAAGCTAAGATAACTTAATTTCGATTACCATACTCTATCTGATAAGCAAGACTTTAATCCCTTAAGGGTAGGCAGTTGAGTGGATATCATCGAAGCTTTTTGATGGTCTTTGGTTACTCCAATGCCACTGTTACAGAGGTCTAGCGTGACAGGTCGTAAGTGGTATCACTGTATAGAGATACTGACTATCGGACAAGTAACATAATCTTTACTTTTTAAAAATAAACACATACTCGTAACATTATTATTTGTGCCGGATGATACGTATACAGGCAAAACCAAAAAGTCGCAGTAAAGTTAAAATTCTAAAGATGTAAATCGACGTAGCTCAGTTGTTTGGGGCTTGGCTCTGTATCAGTGGGTACAGGATTCAAATTCCACTTCAGCATGTACCAATGGAAATAAAGTTTAATGAATTTCTATGTACATTTTCGTAATAAAAACACATTTACGAAATGCTTCGAATTATACGGTGAGGGAAAACATCGTGAAGAAAACTTCCTGTTCGTCGAACAGGTAATAGTTAGTGCTTGTAAATGGCGACATGGCTGACCACCTGTCACATTGAGTAATGACTATCTAGTCAACACATGGGTTCGAGGTGTCCCTAGAATTACTACCTTCGCAATCGCGGAGATGGAAACCTGAACCTCTGACTACCCCGCAAGGGTTAATGGTCGTGAATGCGTTTGAGTTTTTATGTGGTATATATTCATATATTTATAGGAAATATATTTTCAATGACAAATTGTTTAACGTAATTTCTAATGGTAAATTAACATTATAATATAAACAATCTTAAAACCAGTCTCAAAATAAAATAATTAATCAAATCAGATCAATATCAAGTAAAATTTGTACATATATCTTCCTGAGTCACATTTCAATTCTACCAAAGGCCCATACCAGCCTAATTCCTACATTTACTTAGTAACTAATTTGTTATCGTTTTAAGAGATTCGATATTCGCAACTGATAACACATACACCTAACTACGTACCTACTTTTTAACTGCGTCCTATTTTTACAACTGTTTTATCATAAACCAACATGTGAATGAAATGTTTCGACTTGCAAATGTTTATCTTTGAGCCGTATCTAATTTATTATTTTTAACTGACTATGCTTTGGTAATAGGTAATAGTCAGTGCTTGCATTATTCAAAACGTATCTAATTTATTACTGAGTATGTGTCCGACTGATTATCGGAGGATCAGTGATGCAGCTTAGCTGTATCAAATACTGAGACAGCACCTTTTCACTGCATCAAGTGCCTAATTCTTAATATTGTTGTGTCAAAGTATGTTATAATAGTGTTATGTTAAAATGTATATACGCAGTGAATAAATGTTTCTCTTTCTTTCTATGCTTCGGAATAGGTAATAGTCAGTGCTTGTATTACGATACGGAACACACATGACACGTTTAATGCCCTATCTGGTGAAATACTATTATAATATTATCATAAAATAATCACTATTTCTCAATATAAAAGATGGACACATGGACCGCTGCCTATCCTGTAAGGTATTCGTCGTTATAAGTATCTAAATTTCTGTTTCAAGATGGGTACTTACATTAATTTCGTTAGTACTGGACTTGGAGTGAGTTTAATCAGCTATCTTTCCAAATTATATAGTTATTATTATTATTCTTATCAACACCAAACTAAATGCGTCAAAAGTTATTCAGGAACCCACTCTATTTACCAGTTCACTAACTATTTATGTGAGTTTGTATGTATGTATTCCATATATTAAAACGAAATTATACTTGAAAATCACAGAAATGAAGGACGCAATTATTGTTTGGAAGGGTTCCATTATTAATATAAATTGCAAATATATACAGCTATATAGCTATATACAACACTATATATTTCACAAATAGTGACCATACTACTTCTAATAGGCGTGTCTAATAAACTAAGTCTTACTCAATAGGTAATCACCCTCCGCCCATTGTCTGTACCACTTAAGTTAATGAGTAATTACTTAAGTCACCTTGTCTAAACCTTCAACTTATGTTGATAACTTCCTTAAGTTATTGCATAAAAAGCCGTTTTAAAACCTGAAGAATAGGTTTAACTTAGGTATTGTTATTCTAAGCTAGGTTGCCTAGAATAATTACCTCACGATGATTTACCTTAGTGTAAAACTGATTTGACGAAATATCCTATGATAACATACAAATTCAATCCTCTACATCCCCAACGGCATAAGCAGAGACTATCGATCGCCACCTGGAACGATCCAGACTAATCTGTCTTGCTTCACTCATACTCAACGTGTGTTGAGGTGGTTTGGGCACATGGAGCGGATGGATGAAAAGAGGGTTACGAAAGGAATTTATAAAACTAAAGTGGAAGGTAGAGTTGGACGAAGGAAGTCGTGTTAAATTTTCTTTTATAATATAAATATATAATTAAATAAATTCATTTAATACACTCACGGGCTTAATATTTGTCATACTTCTTCGGTTAATATAAAATAAGGTTTTCAAACCTAAATTTACCTTTACTTAATTCTAATCTATATAATTCTATTTAATATTATTATTTAGACAACTTATCCTTCACGTATGTGTGAGGAAATGTAGGCTTTAAATGGTTAAGAAATTCAAACTACAGTCACTCATACCTCTGACTATTCCGAAAAGATTAAAAGTTATGATGTTTCCACCTTTGTTCTTGGTGACACAGAAGTTAATTACATACATACACGACATTCACGACCATTAATCCCTTTCGAGGTGAACAGAACCTCGAAGCTCTAAATTTCCGTAGCACAAAAAAAGGTTTTATTATAATAACAATGTACTATAATGAAATGTAAATATCTTTCATACACAATCCCATAAAGGTTTAATACCACCATAACCCTACTTTTCCATTCTCCTATAAAGCCATTCATCAGAGCACCGGAAATGACGTCACACCTTCCACTTCCTCCGCAAAATGTCCTCTTAGAGGGTCGCACTATTTATGATTCACTCCGCACACCGTCCTGCGATTATAGCTAGGGGAATGAGTTAATGATGCTGGGCTTCGTTATAAGGAAAGTGGAGTTTTTAGTATAGAGTGAAAAGTAGAATAATATGATATAAAGTTTGTTTATGTATGTTGTGTTTTGTATTTTATATAAATAATCACCACCAAAATAGTAACTGACTTTGCTAATCTAAGAAAAATTTAAACTTAAGAATAACTTAAAATTTTAACTTAGTTTAGTAACTAAAAGGGGATTGGGGACAAGAATGTATATGTATGTATGGAGATAATAAGTATTACTCGAATAATAGAACTTAAATTATTCTGTGGATTACCCTTTGGTAGGACTACGTCCAGCAGACTGACATAGATTGATTGATTGGTGGAAAGTTGCTATACCAACACACAAAATTATATTTATTGATAGTCTCTTAGTGACATTCTAGCTTAAAAGAAAGACAGCTAGTTAACATTCTATTCATTCGCCAGACTAGCACAATTTCGTACTTATTAATATTGATATTATATTGGTTTGGTTATATTCGTACTTATTAATATTGATATTATATTATATGGGTACTAGTAAGCCAAAATTCTTCAGCAACTTGGTACAATAATTGCATCTATATATCATCTTAAAGAGAAGAATTCCCATAAAGTCGCGGTAAACACATCGATAAAGGTACTAATGGGTACCTTTATGCTTGTTTGGTCATATTCTTTTGCCAAGTTTCATGTGTCATATTCTATAGCGGGAGTTGATGTTTAAATTCATAAAAATAGCTAACTCTATCGTGGTGAGGGAAAGACAAAGAAACTTTATTTGTGACAACATAAATAGGGTGTACAATTCTTACAATTAGTCTCAGCTTGGGCTGCCTCTTCTGGCGTACAATGTAGTTTTTCGATCAAAAACAAAATAACTTAAATTTTTGCTTCACATTGTGAGTACAAATACCTATCTCTATTTATAATCGACACATTCCACAACGTTGTTCCACAACCGATTAATGGGGTAGTCTTGCGGGGTAGTCAGAGAGGTTCAGGTGTTCATCTCCTTAATTCTTCTCATCTTTGGCCTCATTCTATGGCCACCTTGAACCCACGATTTTAAAATGAGAACAGGTAGGTTTTCATTTTGAAAAAGTTCCTCGAAATAGTTAATTAAGTTAAATTAGAGTGTAAGAGAAATAAAGGATTGAATTCACCATCTTATATTGTATTGTTTGTAATTAGGTACTTAAAAGAATAACTAGACTTTCTCATCATCATATTATACGCACGTCAACGATGCCTGAATGAATTAAACCCTTGTCGAATCATATACGTTATGTTAGTAAAGAAAAGTTCTTGACTTTTCATAAACTAGAAATCAATTAGCAATATTATGTATGAATCAAATTCCTAATTTACACTTCAAACATGACTAATGAATATTTTGTACCCTCCTAACAAAACCCGTGACCTATACGTGACGCCGTATATCAATGAGCCAAATGTTACCGACTTGATACAATAATTTATTAGTCAATTACCAATAATTACAGTGTGGCATTTGAGGGTGTTTCCGGGATAGGTTTTTTATTCAATGACCTTTCGGACACCATGCGAGCTATTTCGGACAAGTCATCGGGTAGAGATGGGTAAGGTAAGGGAGTGAGTATTTACTGGGTTTGGTGGTACTGGATCGGGAATGGTATTTACTGGGTTTGGTGAATATGGTTTGATTATGATTTATGTTTTGGTTTGGTTTGTTAAACCTGACCTGATACACAGAAAAGGGAGTGATTTTTATAAGGGTTCAGATCTTTGTGATTCCAAAATTGGAAGTTTTTATCATACATGGGGTTCGCAGTGTTGACGATTTCCTTTAGGGAGATTTTGATGCTCTTAGGCGTAGTTAGTCAGTGCGGAATAAGTAATTAGACTTAAAAATGATTTTTAATACCTAAGTTATGTCCATATCGTATTACCTACCCATCTGATTAATGTTTTAGTTGTTATAAAGTACTTATATCCTTTATTTAATTTGTTTACTGCAACTACTTCAGTATGATTAGAAAATCTTATAATTAATAAATGCTGTAAGTAGTTCAACTTCATGATAGTTTCCATCTAGTTAAGATCTTGGCAGAAAAATAAATTAGGCTTATGCAATAATTTGAAGTTCATAATCTTCTATTCCAGTATTTACCTATTGGTAACTAAATACAGTAATATTATCCCACCACTAGCCCTTCACAAGTCATCAAAAGCGAGCAAGTGTCTCAATGCACGCGATTCGATTATATCGCCGATAACTCGATACCCATTCGCATATTTGCATGTGGCTGACACCTGTGGAGGTACAAGACATGATATTCCCGATTAATATAATTTATTCATTCGATAAAAGTATCGAGTTTAACTCGTCTTCTTAAGGGGTATGTAGTTTGAAGAACTGAAGAGCTTTGTATGAGAAGGTTAATGCGTGTGAGTGAAGCAAGAGAGATTTGTCAAGATCATTCCAGGTGAAGATCGATAGTCTTTGTCTATTCCCTTAGGGACGTAGAGGTGTTAATATATGTAGAATCGTCTTAATAGGGTGTTAAGATTAAGGCAGTTGTCTTCTTAACAACTGCTATATGTTTTATGTATAAAATTAAAGGCAGGAACAATTTATTATGATAGTTATACATCGAAGTATGTCTTCCTATGGTTTTGGGGTGGACAAAATATTGGAGAGATTCGTTAATAAGATGTAGAATACAGGGTTAAAAAGTACTCACCTAACAAATATAGTATAAATTTTGACAATAGCATCATTCAACCATCGAACTATATCATCGAACTCATGAAGAGAAGTGTTTCAAAAATAGTTAAAATTTTATACGGTATAATCATGCAGTAATTTTGTTAAATTACATCATCATCTAGTCAAATAAACTTAACTTAACAATATCTTACTTCTCAATCCTTAGTTACCATCCACTTTCACAGAGAATACTCAAGATAGGTCACTACTATCCATACATACCTATATTACCAATAAGTATACTCAAGAAACAAATGAATGCAGATGCTGTTGCTCTCGTTTGTCTCAGCCTAAGCCACGTTGTCACGAGCAGTTCAATCACTATACTCGTTATGCTAATGCGGGGGCGGGGCTTATCCCGAGGGGCGGGGCCTGCGTGCGCCCGCGCATTCATTGGCTACTAGCGCTATCTATCGTCGGGCACTTGCAAATCACTTCTTAGAACAAAAAACGCGCGCGCTTCGGTGCCTGACGTAATTTCTAAAGCTAAATTAATTCATACAATGTTTTATGCAAAGTGTATTGAAGAGGTATCGAGTTTGGTTTTGACATGGCATTCGATTGTGTAGAGAACAGGTTTCGTTGTTAAATCGATAACGGAAATGTGCACAGACTGTTGATTGAATTGTGCGTGTTTTATTATTATGAGTTCATGTATGAATTATAGAAGTTAGCAATAGTTATATTGGTTAGAGTAGACAGAATCTAAGAAAGATTATAACCATAGACTAAATTTAACTTAAGTACCTACTTACTTATAGTAATCATTCAGTCGCCTTATAAAATATAATATGACATAATATGGTTTATTATAAAAAATAAGAAATTATTATAATATACCAATTACTTACTCGATTAATTATTATAAATATAATAAATACTAACAATCTAGTTTGATAATCTTATAAAATCAATTGATTAAATCTCTGTTTATACATATCATGTATAATTCTATGTAATTATTTATGTTAGATTCAGTTGATTGCCCGAGCAAAAATAATAAATTGGCGCCAATGAAAAGTCATTGACAACTGCGAAACTTGATTGACAGCTTAATTTTGTTTTAAGAAGTGTGAAGACAAGAAATTCATTAAAAAGCCAGTGATCACGAAATGCGATAATTTTTAAAACGTGTCTTACTCGTACTGTTTGTAAGGCGTAATCTAAAAACTATGTATGTAGAGACAAACAACATAACAAATAGGTAAATAAGATAATGAATAAAAATAATTTAAATAAAAAATAATATTTCTACTAATAACAAATCCAATACTTTAATTATTTAGACGTTAAAATATAATATTTAAACAGTATTGTTATAAAGGTCAGTTGTCTAGTACAGTACAGTAAAAGCCTGATCCAAAATCATCAATCATAACCAGTAGAGATCGCGCCACATACGGTGGCAGTTGGAGGCGTCGCCACAGTCGCGTAATTCAGTGTTACCAGTAAACACGCCAAAACTAGCACTCACTGTGCCATACGGCTCGAAACATTATAGGTTTCATTTGTAACGATCTTTGGTTGCAGAGCTATAAACTCAAATAAAACAAATTAATATATCAAAGTCAAAATATGTTTATTAAACTATTTCAAACATGATTAATAATTAACGGGACTTATCCTTCTTATTATATATTACATATATTATGTGTTCCTTCACTCTGTCCGCAATAGACCGTTTAGTCTGTTCGACGTAGGATTTCCCACAGCTGCAATCAATCTTATACACACCCTTATATCTTATATCATGAGTATAAATCGCGAATCTCTTAAAACTATTATTTCAAACATGGCACTGAGCATTGTCTTTACATATTTTTTACCGAGGTTAGATCAGCGGAGACCCTAGCTTGGAGAAGAACTAACAAGAAACTCCTGAAATCAATTTATTATAATCACCCTTAACAAACATAAAAATTACAAAGAGTGGGCAAAAAACACAACGCTGGTAATACTAAATTTACCTTTCATACAAAATAACACGCAATGGCGGAAACGTCAAATTTAGTTCCAAGTTTGGCTACTGCCACCGTATGTGGCGGGTACTCTAAAAACATTTTTACAAAGACCAGGAGCGATTTAAAAAACAATATGTTTTTCATTCAAAACCGCTATAAAGCAAAGATACGATCGAATGTTTCAGCCAAGTTATGCCAGTTTTACACCCCCGTGACATTTACACTTTTTGCAACAACATAGCCCCAAGACAGACATTAAAATGCACTATGGCGATTTACACTCACGCACAGCCGTTTCGAAATGTGAATAATTTAATTTAAAGATGAATATCTGGATAATGGCATTATTTATTAAGCGTTAGGCTCATGGCTACCGGCTTAAAAAAGTTATAAGGAAATATATTTTTAACTGATGAACTTTATGATAGTTGTAATTGTTTTCATTATTTCTATGCTATTAAATGGATTCAATTACACATACATACTTAAATAATCGTGTGTTGAACACTATATCTGTTCGGACACCTTTCACTAGACTATCACTATTGTTGTTATAAATTCTGGTGACAGGTTCACATTTACCCTAATCCCTTAGTCGCCTCCAACGACAAACCGAGAAGAACAGCAGCTAGTTTAGCTTTATCTTAAGATATATATGACCTTATAATATTTAATATGTCAAAATATCGCACGCTTTTTCGAATTGTTTTTATTCGACAAGCAGGTGGAACAAAGGTTCAAATATCATTATGCCATGATACATACATTCATACGTTTGAACCATACTTTCATTATTAACTAACTAAATATATTTGCTTCCCTTAATCCTTTTTTACAGTCACAGGATCCTTTAACCACAGATCTTCATAAAACAATCTTTCACCAATACCTTGCGTGACAGATGTTCCGCCGCTCACAGATGCTAACATATACATTCATGATATCTTCAGTTAGACAATAGATAAATATAGAATAGAAGTATAATTTTAGAACCTACAATCTCCGAGTGAGTTGCGGAGGTGTAAGAATTTCATTGGTTCATCGGGTATTTTTAAGATTACCCCTCTGTAGGGAAACGGGCATGATGTATATGTATGTATGATACCCTTTAGCCCTATCTGATGCCAAACAATTGTCCAACCCGCATCCATAGCAATTGATAGGCGATTAGCATCGATGTCCCCTCGATTCGATTAAGCTGGTCAATCGATTCATTAAAAAACATCGATACTCGCTTGATGAGGTTCTCGAGTTTTTGTGTTGAGTTAACAGTTATGTGTAAGTAACCTTTAAATTTTTAGTACGCTTACGTCTGAGGGGTTTTTCGGGGTGGACAGAATTACGGAGATATAATATTGTAGTTGGCATTTAGCGTAATAAAGAACTATAGATAGATTATATGTTTTTTTAAGGAAGTAAAATATTTAGTATTTTATTTGCGTCTGTACCAGTGAGGATATAAACTGTTTAATTCAAGTAATTAGGTTTTTACTGCGATTGTTATACTAACCTAGCTATAACCTAGATAAGTGGTCGGAGAAAAGTACATATTAGGAAATAATAAACCTGTTATTTTATATAAAACAAAAAATTTGTACATTCTTCTAAAGATTTTTTTTTATTTAATAGTTACGTATTTCACTTCTTCAATAAACCAAAGCTTCAGAAAGCAAGAGGTTAGCACTTAGCAATCCCTGTATACCCTTTAGGAGTTTCTAAGCCCAACATGACCACCCAAGTTCAGCAGTACAGCGAATTAGTTTTTGTCGCCATCATCGCATCGCGAATCGGTTGTCCGAATCGATTGAACGACCACACATTTAACATACATACACATTACATTTTTTCCCTTTGGGGATAGTCAGAGGTTCGTATGTCAAAATTATAAAGTAAGTGATTTATTTACATATTTGACTGTTTAAAAGTTGTAGTCAAGAAACAATGTAACATTGACCGTAATAATTTAATAAGGTAACGGGAAATAAACGGGGATATATTTTATAATATATAATATAGCTATACAAAAATAATACTGTAATAAAAATACTATCGATTTTAATGTCACGCAAGGTACCAATCAATTTAACCCTTTTCTAGGAATTTCGATTTCATAATTATGTGACCAGTTTCCATCTTTCTTTCTTGTCGTAAGAGATAACAATATCGCCCAATTAAACCCTTTTACCCCTAGTCCCTTAGCCACCTTCTACTTGTCGGGAAGAACGGCAGCTAGTTAGCATTCTTTTTACGTCCCTCCTAGCAACGAAACTCTACGTACTTATTATACATACTGACAATATAATATAAAATTACATTTCCAAACAATATTTATCACAACCATCGTGTTACAAGCAACGGCTTCTAATAGGCAAGTTAACCCATCAATTTTCAAGATAAACAAGAATAAGATTCGTTTCATCACAAACTCATCAATTTATCTCCGGCTAACTCATGTGCCCGTCCAGATAGATAGCATCAAATTGTGCTGCAACTTATTCGAAGCTGTTGTTAACTAAAGCGTATACTGGGCACTAGATTCATAGGTACCTAGGTAATACATTACAAGTCTAATGTCTAAGTACAGTCTAGTATGATCGTTTTATTAATACACATGAGTGATGATCAGAGGTTTGGGTTGATGGGATGTAAATAGAGCCAACTGGAAGTCTTTCTTTTGGTTTGTCGTAGGAGGTAGCTAAGATATCTAACTAGTTGTATTTCTTTTAGAATGTCGTAAGACGCGACTAGTAAACGACAAGGGGTGAATGGAATATATTGGTTGGCAGCTAGTAAACTGTCAACAATGTTTGACATAAAAACTATCATAACCCTATTTGTTATGCTAAAGGTGGCTTTACTTAAAATCACTGGATGTAGATATGCCTTACAACAGGGATACAAGAAAGTAAGTACAATTTGTATAATACATATATATGGGTAGGTTATTTTGATTTCTAAACACACTAATAAAGATACGTCCTAGTTTTGTCACTTGTATGAAGCTCAAATAAGCAATATGCTGAACGACGTCTTTTCTTGTAGAGTTATCAAGAAGGACATGGATGATAATAACGCAAAAGTGATCTGTAATGAAAGAATGGGTTCTGTTAACTCTATCGACCAGCATCAGAAATCTTTATCCTTACTCTATCTATACAAAAGTATCCACATTCCATCTAAACCCTATCCATAGTACATAAATCCATAACACAACATCGTATCCCAAGGAGGATAATTAAAGGAGGTCAGATGCCCCTAAATCAGTGTGCGGCGTAATTCCTATGCGCGATGATGCTTATTATTCTGCGCAATTAGGAGGTGCGCTACCCGAGCGTACGCAAATCGGAGCGCAATTACGCAACCGTAGGGATGGGGGCGTAAGGTGAGGTGTCGATTGTTGGTGTTTGGGTTGGATTAAGATGTTTAGTTGTAGGTGATAGTGATAAAATGAAAGATAGGCGGAAAATATATAGTTGGTATAAATGTTGAGGCCTGTAGGTTCTGGATGGAAATTAAAATTGTGGCATGCTGTAGCTATAGAGTGGGAAGTTGAGGTGATTTTGGTATTCATTGTGGGATGCGTCACTTATTTATTTATAGAATTTATTATTATTTTTTTAAGTAAATTTTTTAAAGATACATATGTCTTTTTATTTTTTCAATGTTTTTATATTTTTTCTTACCAGCCCAAGAGTACAATGCTTTCATGTAAATATTACAATGTAATATCAATATATGTAAGATTAATGTATGTTAAGATTTGTGTCCAAAGTTTGTGAGCATAATTTCACGCAAAACATTTAGAATATCTCTTCTTCAAACTTCCATATCCTTCACCTCAAAATTTCATCGACATACACCACACACAATCGACACACTCCCATCCCTTCACCAAAGCTATCGGTTCCCTATCGGCGCATCATCCGCGCAAATTGTGTTCCCGGTGCCTTACCCAGCCTCGCAATCACGTCATCCGCCATTATTATCATCTGGCTGCAGATTAAACTAAGTCCCAGCTATTATTATTAGATGCTACACAATAAATAGCCCGTGCGCCATGTTGCCGATCGCCGTTCATTTGTTTTCTATCGGGCGATCGTATCTTGTTTTGACGTGGCGTCACGACGCTGACTGATCCCTTTAGTGGCGGTTGGGGTAATAGAATGAAGATGGGATTTTTTTATCCCTTATTTCGCATTAGTTCCGTGGAAAATTAATTAAATAGGTTTAAAAAATTTAATTATTAGAGAGTTTTCTTATTGGTATGTCGTAGAGAAGCCTAATTGATTATAAAATTCAATTAAGTCACCAAGTCTAAGTTTAGTCTTCTAGTCTTTAGTTCATATTGTTACTTACAGCAATGGTATGTAGTGACCGAGGAAATATGTATCTCTGAACTTCTATACCGAAATGAGTAAAAGTATTTATAAGAATACCTTAGCGAAAGATGACCAAAAAGATGTAGTTAAAACAACTTTCCACCCCGAAATGAAATAGAACGACATATTATACTATTATACTGAGCTCAAAGTGAACCTTTTTAACTACTATAAATAGATAACGTCAATTAAGTTTATTGGTAACTGATCAGTTTAATTGATACAAAGTACCTTTTTATAGTATTAGTATTACGGGTTAGTCTTGTACTGGGACTTGTAGAATATAAAATACATATACATTCACGCCCTTTAAACCTTTTCGGGGTGGAGAGAACCTTGGAGATACTCGTATGATCATATATCCTAGAGCACTTGTTAGCATTAGATTGATATGTAATTTAGAACATTAATGACAATGTGATAGTCGATAGCCCAATAGATTAAATTTACTCTTAAACCTTTAGTCTCTTCATATGACATGCCGAGAAGAAAGATAGCTAGTTAGAATTCTTTTTACGTTCTCGACTAGCACGGGACTAGGGTGTAACTATCTGTATTTCGGCTCAGCATACGGTTGAGAGGATAGTTCAATGTAACCATAAACCGTCACTACTATATCAGAGATGACTTGAACTACTATTACTAGTTTCCAAACGATATGGGGCGTGCTTTGTATAGTATGGATCTTAAATAAAATACTTAAAACAATGTATTATCCTGCATACATACACATCACGCCTGGTTTTGTGTAGAGGGGTAGGCAGATATCACGGATCCCCATTTGTCCCGATCTTGACAAACCACTTTCGCTTCATTGACACTCATACATCTTATCATACACACTCGGCGGTTATAAGTACTCCTAACGTCACCCTTTTTCAATAAAGCGTCTATGTTATTGTACTGTACACGTGGGTTCGAGTTGTCCATAGAGTTACTACCTTCGCAATTGCGGAGATGGAAACCTGAACCTCTGACTACCCCTCAAGGGTTAATGGTCGTGAACGCGTGAGCGGAGTCACGTTGGCGATATAGTCAGTACTCAACGTGACAGGTGGTAAGCCATGTCACCATTTACAGGCCTCACGATGTTTTCTCTCACCGTAATATTCTAAGCATTTCGTAAATGTATTTTTGTTACGAAAAGAGACCACTCCAAAAAGACATGCCTATACATCTATATAGCCTTAAAAGCGATCGCCCTTGACCGCCGATCTTCCCATGACCTGGCTCGGCTGGTGGGTGATTTGCATGATCCCGTGGGTAATTACTGGGCCCGCACTTAAGTGTTATGGTTCCGACGAACGTGTTGACTTACCAGCGGATCCGCCTTTTGGTCTCCGTCGATGTTTTTTTGGATATAAGTGTATGTATGTTCGTTATAGAGTTTGAACTGTATATGTTATTTATAAGTATTATTACATTGTTCGACATGGTCAGAACTCTTGAAATAATATTCTTTAGGTCAACGTGTAGCTAAATATTGGGGATGTAAAGTCATAATGGATTATTGGTTATTATTACTAGTCTATCGCCCAATAGATTATATTTAGCCCTTGTCCCTTAGTCACCTTCTTCAACATGGATGAATATGTGTGTACATGTTGTTTATCGCGACAATAAATCATTTCGGCGTAGTCAGAGGATTGAGATACGACTCATGACAAGACTTTATTCATGACATGTTTTCTTTTAGAGTATGAAAAATAAGATTATTAGCAACTAACGGGACAGGTAGTAAATTTTATCGCCATATATCCATATCTCTACATACATATTTCATACTATATTGTGATGTAAAGATCTGGTTTAAAAAAAGGCGGAGTCTCTATGTATACAACAAGCTATGTATACAACCGGTAAAAATAGTCACCTCTCAAAATCAAAACAAACGCTTTCACGCCCAATAACACTAACGGGGTAGTTAGAGATTAAGGTGATATAGCAATTGCAAGAACGAAGATTCTATAGCCGCCTCGAACCCACATGTTGACCAGATAGTCAGTACTTAATATAGATGGTAAGCCGTGTCGCCATTTACAAGCACTAACTATTACACGTTTCATCTCAAAGAGAAAGGTAGTAATTCCATCATTTTTATATATAACACAATTTCCATACTGAAAAAGGGTGACTTTAGAAGTACCTACAACCACCACGTGTGTATGAGGAGGTGTATGAGTGTCAATGAACCGAAAGTGGTTTGTCAGGATCGGGACAGATAAAAATACATCTCTGCTTCCCCTCTATAGGGAATCAGTTATGTATGTATGTACAATTTCTTCCTATCTCTACTGATACAATCTTCGTATCATTGAGATTTCTTCTGCTGCCCACCTATATGGGTTAATTACGGCGTATTACCCAGCGTGGGGTAGCGCATATACGGCTCGTATAAACGTTCGCTGACTATAAATCAATCGTTGCTCAACACGGGAGCAGGAAGCAATTATCGGCCATTAGAAGCCACTCGTATTTGTAATAATTATCGTATTATAACCGAATGGTTACTGAACAACTGGGTTTGCTTAGTAGGGATCCTTGATTGAAAGGAATAAAAAGTTTAAAGCTATTATTGGTTTTGGATTCTTATTGTTATAATTAGTCAATAAGTATATACATTTTGGCATTAGCTGAGTAAAGATAGGTAAAGAAATTTACACAAAAAATACAAGATTTTACATACATCCATTTTGATATTACTTACTAAGAAAAGATATGTAATGACAGGAAAACAAATTCAAAAATACAAGATTTTACATACATACAGGTACATTCACGTTCCTTAGTTCGTTTCGGGATGGACAGAACCTTGGAGACATGATATTATATCCTAGGTGACTTTTTAAGATAAAAGCTATAAAGATAGTCTGAGTCGTCAAAAGAATGCTAACTAGCTGCCGTTCTAAGGGCAAGGGACTAAGGGACAAGGGGTAATAATATCTTTTGGGCGATGGGTTTGCAGCCTATCACCAAAGGTCCATATGACATCACAACCCTAATATTTATTAATTTCATAGTATACTTATCAATACTACGGTGAGGGAAAACATCGTGTGGAAACCTACCTGATACTCCGAACAGGTAACAGTTAGTGCTTGTAATTCGCGACATGGCTTACAACCTGTCATATTGAGTACTATCTGGTCAACATGGGTTCGAGGTGACCATAGAATGACTACCATTCCAATTGTGGAGATGGAAACCTGAACCTCTAACTATCCCGCAAGTGTTAACGTGAATGCGTTAGTCTGTTTCTTATACTTATTAAAATAGATAATAACCCGCGGAACCCTTAAAATAGGACAACTCGCACTTGGCTATTTAATAAAAATGTACACCTGACACTCCCAGTCGGCTAGGTCGTTATGATATGCCCTTGTGAATGCCCCGATCGTGTGACTGAGCATTATAATGCTGTATCGAAATCGCAAATGAATAATTTAACCATCGCTTACATGCTCCGCGATCGTAAATTCAGTATATTTGCATACTAGTAAAAGTTATGTTAGTTTTTTGCAATTAAATTGATATGCAACGGAATGGTTGTGGTAATATGAACGTCACGACTAATAACCTTTTCCGGATAGTCAGGTGTTGTGAGTATAACTATGTTTTGCATATGTTTCTGAACGCACTATGAAAAAAATTTGTTTTTGTAATTGTAAGACAGAAATTTAGATATCCTCATTTACCGGTTCTCCTGTGTATTTATAAAAACAATAATTTGTTTGATTTCATGAAACCAAGGTAAAAGTGAAACTCATCATCCGCAGTTTGTTACTATAGATTCGAATGTATGTACTTTTTACTTTGTTATTATTATTGTTTGTTGCTTATGAAATATTTTTGAAAATAAAATAATAATAATAATAAGAAACTCGATTTTTATTTACATTAAACTAATTACTAAAGCTGTATCATTAAAGATCTTAAGTGTGTAATGCTGACAGTGCCACCTAAAGTGAGTATTGGTACTATTACACTATACGTCACGACCGTCACGCAACAAACACTCAGTAAAAGTTTCAGATGACATAATAAAATTTTTACTTTAAAAAAGTGTAAAGTAGCTATAATATTTTCTCTTGAATTGATTATGAAAACCGAAATAGGGGTAAATGGAATCTATGACCCGATAGACTAGCAACCTTATACATATGGCATCATAGCCCCAATAATCATGCTATAAAGGGACCTAGCAAAATATATTATATCTCTAAAGCACTGTGCTACCCGAAAGGGCTTAAAGGACGTGATTGTATACGTACTAAACTTGAGAAAAGCATGCAATAAAGATACGTAGAATCAATTTCGAAGCCTCCGCACCTGTTCGTATTCCTTGACAGCCTGCGGCTCTAAGTCAGGCGCGTGACCTTGCCATCAGATTGGCCCACAGCTTCAGGCGGTGCTAGCCCATCGCTCACTCGAGCCTAATGATAGCTGGAACTCATTTCCGGGTGGAATTTTAGATTTTATGCTTCTCCTTTTGTTGGTCTGAAGATTTATTTGGGTTTAGTTTTGGTGCTATGATGTTGTAATATAAAAGAGGTATATATTTGAGGATGATATTGTTGTAGAAGAATAGAAGTATTTGTGATCGGTATGTATGTATATAGATGACAGTTAAGCGTATGGTCTGCTATGATCTAAATGGGAAACTGATTCCTGCATAGTATTTAGTAGAAAACGGGACGTGTATGTATTTATGTAAAAGTAGTATCTGAAATTTGAATACAAAATTATCATGTACTCGTAAAATTTCTCAAACGTTTTTATGGATCTTGAAATAATATACCCGATTCTGCATGCTAATAAATTCTAAAGGGTTAGTTGGTCATATTACTATCATAACCTAACTCTAACAAGTCAATAAGTCTTTATTACTCTTAGCATGTACGAGTATAGGATAACCTAAAATGCATTATTTCGATCCAACTACTTACTAAACATACAAATATCTCTTACGCTCCATCGACCCTAAAACAACAAAGTCATTATATCCATAATATAAGCAAGTATTAATGATTACAAGGGCAGTATTAGTGAGGCAAAGATTATACAAATCTGCAGCCCAATTGATGGCCCTTGGCTCGATAATTTACTACGTTGGCATAATTAAACGAATCTTGTTGGTAGGTACCGATCGGGGGCTATTCTGTGAGGTGAAAGATTGTTTTAATATGTTTTGGAATATATACGAGTATAAATAAGTACAGTAAAAGTTACTATAGATTTACTGTGATTTATTTGAAAAAAGTGACTGGGTGGTTATTTTGGTGTAAAGGTAAATTGAAAAAGAAAAGTCAAATAATGTTGGTACATCTATGACTAAAACATCTAAAGCAGTATATGTATATTATTATTAACAATTTAAACTCGTATTTACAATATATACGTACACACTCATATTTGTCTATTTTAAAACGTTACTCCTAGGTCATATTTAATATATTATTTAAACAGGATATTGATTACTAATACAGCAATTTTCTAGACCTTTAACACCATAATTGTTACGACATTACTAATTCTACATATCCAGACCGATAATTCTACTACTACACTTTCATTAGCTTTCGTGTTAAACTCAAACATAACTACAACTAATAATCACCCTTTAGCCAGACCAATAACCACCTCACCCCTCCCTACCCCTCAGCATCTAAGCCGTAAGTCACGCTGCGAGTGGGGTTATGAGTATTTTAATCTCTAGTTTTATTGTTTATCCCGAAGCGAGGTTCCCGCGCCTTAATAAATAAATTTAACTAGATTATCAGCGACTCGTGCTTTGGCGCGGCGTAAGCTCATATCTACTGTAGTTTATGTCTGCAGGGGCACGCTCGGTGAACCGCCAACCTTCAGTCCCAATTCGATAGCTGATCCAATTAAATGGAGAACTGCCGACAAAGTTGAGGTGTGTTATAAGTTGGGTCTAGGTAGTCTATGGTGTGAGTGTAGATTTTTGAACTTCGTTTTAGGTGAAGTGTGAAGATAAGTAGATGTAATTAATTGATGTGTTTCTGTGTATATTTTTATAATTGTTGGTATAAATCTGATGACAACCTGTCTTGAATTCGTATTAATTTTATATATTATATTTTGTCTATAAACAATGATAAACTTACTATCTGTCCACGTTTTGTCAACCGCGAAAATGATCGAAAGACGAATGTAATTATGTGTATGTTACATATTTTTTATCATCATAACACTGCTGTCCTCTTCTACTTTGGGACGTTAAAAGAATGCTAACTAGCTGCCGTTCTTCCCAGCATATCGTAGGACGCGACTAAGGGACTAGAGGTAAATAGGATCTTTTAAGCTATGGGTTAGTAACTGTCACAAAAATTCCCTATCACATCGCAACCCTAATATCACACAAGTCTGTCACAAGCTGTCAATTCGTGTAGGTCATTTTTAACTTACGTCTAGTATTTTAATTTTAAAAATAGTGTTAAATCGTTCATCACACCTAGTAATTAATAGTGTATAGAGTAATAATAGTTTAGTGTCGTTGTGTTAAGAAAAATTAGAGTTTTAAATAGTGTTAAGTGAAATAATTAGTGAAAAGTGATAATACTTTGTCTTACAAATTTATACATTCTTTAAATAGTGGGTACTTCATAAAAATAATCATTAAGCATTTTGAATTTGTATGACTTTTTTGAACATAAACTTTGTAACTCCGTGGCTCAGTTGGGATTGCACTGACCCAAATCGCATCTATAGTGGTTCGAGGCTCACCGACTCCTTGCAATTTTGACCGTTTTGATCTTTTTTTTGTTTTTTTTTTAAGTTTTGTTTCTTTTTATTTCATTATGATTTGTTTGGCGTGCGGTGAGTCTGTACCCGCTGCAGAGGCGATGGAGTGCAGCCGTTGCAGTGGTAACTACCACTATAAATGTTTGGGCATGTCTTTGAGCATGTTCAAAAAACAGACAAAGGCAGCCCGAAGTAAGTGGACGTGTCCGGAGTGCGCTAGGGTGCGACCACGCACCGACAACCGGAAGACTCCTGTACGCGAGGCGCAGTCGGTCCGGGGCTCGGACAGCGATACGAGTCGTCCGCAGTCACCGGAGGCCAGGGAGGTTGCGGATGGCGTCGTGGCCCAGATGAAGCTGTTCCGGGCCGAGATGGTTGCGGCTATCACAGACCTGCGGGTGGAGTTGCGGGATGAGCTCCAGGAGTTTCGCCGAGACATGCGCCGGGAGATCGCGCAGGTCAACTCCAAGGTGACCGATCTCGAGCGCCGATTGGAGGAGCTGGAGAAGAGGACGGGCGAGGGTGCGACACTGGATGATGCCGTTTTGTCCGCTGCCACTAAGCCCCTGGAAGGTGCGATCCGGGAGCTCAAGCACCAGATAGCGGACCGGGATCAGGATTTGCTGGCGAACGATGTCCAGCTCAGCTGTATACCGGAGGTGCCTGGAGAGAGCCCGTCGCATTTGGCCACACTGGTGGCGGTCAAATTGGGTGTGACGCTGGACGAGCGTGACATCGTCAGTGCAGTGCGCATGGGGCCGCAGCGCGATGCTGCCGGTGTTGCTGGTGCCTTGAGCCGTGGTCCGCGGCCGATAGTCGTCCGGCTTGCTCGTCGTTCGACGCGTGACGACCTGATCCGCGCGGCCCGCGTACGCCGTGGCGCAACCACCGCAGACATGGGCCTGCCGGGTGAGCCTCGCAGGTTCTATCTCAACGAGCGCCTCACCCGCCTCAACAGGCAACTCTTCGGGCGGGCGCGCGAGCGGGCCAAGGCGTGCGGCTGGCGGTTCGTCTGGACGCGCGACGGGCGAGTGCTGGCGCGAAAGGCAGACGGAGCTACGGTCCACCGCATTCGGGAAGAGGAAGACATGGAGAGGGTTTTTGGACCTCTCCCCGTTTGATATGCTATTTTAATGTATTCTTGTATAATATAGTTAGTGTTAGTTTGTTTTTAGTTTTTAGCTTGTTTGTTTCTAAACTGTGTCTGCGTCTGGTGGTAGGGCTTGATTCAGTGTGCCTTGGTGTATGTTTCGATGCTGCTATTGTGCCCTTGTATATGTTTTATGTTTCAATTGTATATGAATATGTATATGTATTACGTTTTAATCTAAATCTGTATTATTATTTTAAGTATTTATATGTATTTGTTGGTATATGTAAACTTTTCCCTCAACGGTTTCCATGACTCGTATTAAGCGATTCAAGATTGGGTTGTTTAATGCGGGCTCGCTGGGGACCGGCCATGATGAGCTGGAGGCGGTGGTTCTTCGTGCAGACTGCGAGTTGGTGGCCATCAACGAGACGTGGCTGCGGGGGGGTGACGAGGGGCGCGCGCCCTCCATTCCGCCGCGCTCCGTGCGTGCCCGCGGGGGTGGCGTTGGGTTCTACCTGCGGCGAGGCTTGCGCGCGTGCCTGGTTTCCCACCCCGTCTCGGCCACAGTGGAACAAATGTGGTTCCGCATCGTCGCTGGTGGCACTCGGCTCGTGATTGGGACGGCTTACCGGCCGCCATGGCTTGGCGCTGACGAATTTTTTGACGCACTGACTGACTCTGTGACATCGTTTAGAAATTATGACAAACTTGTTTTGATGGGTGACATAAACATTAATTTTGATGACGTGCATGACCGAAACCGCAAACTTTTGACTGACTTTCTGACTATTCTAAAGCTAACGCAGCATGTCAATAAACCGACTCACTTTACTGATCATTCGGAAAGTACAATAGACTTGATAATGACTGACGCACTGGTACATTCCGTTGACGTGCGGCGCAGCCCTGACTTAGGCAGACATGCCTTTGTTGTGGCTGAGCTTAGCGTGAGGCGGAGTAAACCAGTGCAAAGACGCGTTATGTACCGACCGCTAAAAGACATTGACTTTGACAAATTTAATAATGACCTAAATGACATAGACTGGACATATATGATGAAACTTGACGCTGTTGATGACATGGCAGCTCATTTGACTGATAATATGACAAGACTATTTGACAAACACGCCCCCGTCAGGAGCATTTTGGTGAAGGACGCTCCTAAGCCTTGGTTGACGAGCACTGTATTGCTTATGATGCGGCTACGCGACAATGCTTACAAGCGTTTTAAGCGTACTGGAATCGAGGCACATAAGCAGTACTATAGGGACCTGAAACGACTTGTCGTTCAGGCTCTACGCTCTGAAAAACAGGCTTTTTTTGAAAAGACTATTAACGACAAGAAGAATTCCAAGACCATGTGGAAAGACCTAAAAAAAATAATATTGACTGACAATGACAAGACTGACTTACCACCTCATTTTGACGATCCTGACATGATTAACGGGCATTTCCTGGACATTCCAGGAAATGCAGACATAAATATTAGTGACTTGACTTACTTTGAATATCACCGGTTTGGTTCTTCGTCTTTCTCGCTGGAGCCAGTTTCGGCTGAAGCAGTGACTAGGATTGTTTCGGCAATCAGGACGAAGGCCAAGGGTGTTGACGACATTGACATTGACATGCTGCTACTGACATTGCCGACGACTATTGACGTATTGACAGCGATTGTGAACAGGAGCCTCAGCACTGGTATCTTTCCAACTAGTTGGAAGGCTGCCAGGGTCCTGCCGTTGCCGAAAATACCTAACCCGACTGAAATATCCCACCTTCGTCCCATAAGTATCCTTCCATGTGTGTCAAAGATAGTGGAGAGGGTTGTGAGTATTCAACTTACGAAATATCTAGAAGAAAACGGTATTTTGCCCGAGTATCAATCGGGCTTCCGGAAGGGCCGCTCTACTGCGACCGCCTTGGCGAATGTGGTCGACGACGTTCTGCAGGCCCAGGGCGATGGCGTGAGCACCCTAATGGTATTACTCGATTTTTCTAGAGCTTTCGATAGTCTGAGCATACCCTTGCTATTATCCAAGATGACGTATTATGGATTTTCTACCGGTGCTGTGAAGTGGTTCGATAGTTATTTATCTCACCGAACGCAAGTCGTTGGGTTGCGGGGGATGGACGGTGGAATTCGGTGCTCTTCCCCTCGTGTGTTGACGAGGGGAGTGCCACAGGGTTCTATCTTAGGTCCGCTGCTTTTTATACTGTATAGCACGGATGTTGTTAGCAGTATCGAAAGCAGTCGATATCATCTCTACGCTGATGATTTGCAGCTGTATGCGTCCGCCAAACCTTCGGAGATGTCGGAATGCATACGGAGCATTAATTCTGAACTTGAACGAATTGCGTGTTGGTCTGATAGGAATGGTCTTGCACTGAACCCTTCCAAGTCTAAGCTTTTAGTTCTTGGAAGCCGGTCGCAAATTCGGAATACGGTGGATGTCTTGTCGGCCAATGGTGTATCTATCAGGGGAAACGTCATAGAAAGGGTAGAGGAGGTCAGGAACCTGGGCCTACTGATGGACAGTGGGCTTCGTTTTGAGAAGCATGTCCTCAGTGTGGTTGGGAACTGCTTCTACCGTTTAAAGGTGCTCTACAATATCCGCGAATATCTCAGTGTAGACTTGCGTGTCTATCTGAGCGAAGCGTTGATATTGTCGAGGCTGAACTACTGTGATGTTGTCTATGGTAGCTGCATACTTGGCCGAACTAGGAAATTGATACAGCGGGTGCAAAACGCATGCACCCGTTTTTGCTTTAATATACCTCGCCGTTCCCACGTCTCTCCGTACTTGAACGACGCTAACTTGCTGAACATGCAGTCCCGTAGGCGGCTGCACCTTGCAACGCTGTTGTTTGGTGTCATTCGGTCGGAGGGCCCGTCTTACTTGTATAGAAAGCTCAAGTGGTCAGTGAATCCACGGCACTTTAAGATTAGGGCTGCTTTGCCGGTGCACCATTCGGCAGCGTTTCGAGGATGTTTCAAGTTTGCGGCGTCCAAGTGCTGGAATGATATACCGCCACCTATCCGCGATGTTGTTTCTAGGGGAGTCTTCAACCGTAGGTTCAAGGCTTATCTTCTGGAGCAACAGAAATCCATCCCCTAAATCCTGTCAATGATCTTACCTTGTGTTTACAAATACCAAATTTCTATAATTGTATCAGAGATATATATATATATATATTCATTTATTGGATGTATTTACATATTTAAGCTTGTGTACATAGGTCTATATTTGCTTGTGTATTATGTTTGTATATATTTTTTTACGTATTTAATTATACAGCGTTTGTGTATCTATGTATAGTATCTATATATATATATAATTTAATTTTGTACCTATTATTAATCGTGTGTACTATTTCTTAGTTTTTATACTAAATTATATAATTTTTAACATCTAAGTACGTTTATCAGATTTTTTTATATATTTTTTTTTATCATTATCATTGTACATATGTACTATGTATATGGATGTGTGTATATATGTATGTATAGTATATAATATGATTTTCAGCTAGTGACAGACTTAGGTTTGGGTGCTGTCGGAGGATCAGTGATGCTGCTTAGCTGCATCAAATACTGAGACAGCACCTTTTCACTGCATCAAGTGCCTACTTCTTATATGTATGTACGAGTATTGTTGTTTTATCAGTGTGTATAAATAGTGTTATGTCAAAATGTATATCTGTAGCAGTGAATAAATGTTTTTCTTTCTTTCTTCTTTCTTTCTTAATATCCATGCTACAGCGACCTAGCATATATTATATCTCTGGTTCTGTCCACATCTGTTTAAACAAACTGTCCAGTAGTGATGTCCTGTGCTCGGATTTAATTGTCGATAATCGTGCGGCGGAGGACGACTGATCTCGCGGGACCACTTTTTGCCACCTTGCGGACGCGGGAGCATTCCGAAAGATCTGCTTTTGTTAGGAACAATGGGACCGCCTCAGCCTCTGGAATCTGCGAACTAGCTGCCTTTCTTGGCTGCCTTTTCTGCTTACTTGTATGTAGTTATGGGTGTAGTAAGATTAGTTTATTATCCCTACATATACTGTGAAAGTAATCAAGTGGATGCCTATTCTGCTAACGGTTTAATAATATTTTGGATACTATTACAGTATCAGAATAACCTCGCGTTAATTTCAGTATAGTTAGGAATAATACACTTGGTATACATACAAACATAACGCACGTCTGTAGAGGCGAGACGTAGGTCCCCAAGGGGATAGGCAGAGACTATCGATCGACACCTGGAAGGATCCTGACAAATCTCTGTTGCTTCATTCACAGCCATTGACCTTCTCGTACATGCTCTTATGTTCTGCACTTGATTTCAAAGGTTCAGTCTTATATCTTTATATGAGTGAGTAGGAATTAGTTCATAGGATATTAGGTGCTATAGACAATTTAAATAACTTTATTAGCATGATGAACTATGCTTTTACACGGGAGTTTCAAATCTTGAAACGTAAGGACATTTCTCTTTCGTAGAATATAGTCTTGATGGTTTACATAAGCATATTAAGCACTCTAACATCCATACATCTTCATATTCATACTCCATTTATAAACACTTCTAACGTTAAACGTCTGCCATACGTCGTATGTTTTACATACTAGTACAAAATACATACACATCACGCCTGATTCCCTGTAGAGGGGTAGGCAGAGATCACGGATCCCCATTTGTCCCGATCCTGACAGACCACTTTCTCTTCATTGACACTCATACATTTTCTCATACACACTCGGCGGTTATAGATACTCCTAACGTCACCCTTTTTCAATATGGCGTCTTTACAAAAGACATAGTGCTATCTTATTAAATATTTTTTATTGGAAACCGATAAGCCGAATAAAAGCATCGGTAAACAAGAGTCCAGTCGAGCACGCACCATTACTGGGCAAAACATAATCCTGTGCATGGCTAATGCGACTCGCAATCGCGATAATTGGAGGCTCCCACGGGCGCTTAATTATGCGTCGCAAAAACTATGCGCAATTTCTGTCTCCTGGTTGGATTCCAGGTGTGGCTGTAAGCGACAAATCACTGCCTCGATATTTGAGCTTTTTATGCCGTTGTCATGGTAACGGGAAACAATGTTACATGATGTTTTTTAAACTATTTCGTTGTACAACTTATTAATTATTATATTTCGTTGGGCATTTTAAGTTTAACTATTTATATGATGGCATTGATTTGGAATATTAGTATGATGTTATCCTATCGCCTAACAGATTTCATTAATTCTCTGAAGACTGATGAAAACTTCTTAAATAGATTCATAATAATATAACGTTTATGTTACAACAACAAGACACACGCGAAGACATAATACAACTTATATAGAATACAGATTTATAGACAAACATACAATTCTTTCGAGTGCATGCCATTGTGACAAAAAAGTGCAAAAAAGGTTGCGACTCAGCTTGGTGTGTTACGTGTGACGGACAATCGTAAAGCTGATATTATGACGGAACCACAAAATGGCAACACAGTTCTGTAGAAATACAAACGACAAGCAATTTTGTCTTAATAGTTTTACAACTGATTCTCAAACTAACTCGGGTACGGACACTTAACGATACATACATATACATTCACGTCCTTTTATCCCTTTCGGGGTGAACAGAACCTTAGAGACCAGAAAGCATATCCTTGGCAACAATATTGGGGTTCCGATGTTACATGGACCATTGCCGACAGGTTGCTAGCCTTTTCGCCCAATAGGTACCATTGACTCCGAGTCCCTTAGTCACCTCATATGACATGCCAGAATGAACGGTAGCTAGTGAGCATTATGTTTACGTCCCAGACTAGCACGTGTACTTAACCTCCTTAACCTATCATACCATATAACAGTACACCTCTCTGTAAAATATTACTCTGCTTAATGCGATCTCAATATCTGTGCAATTGAAATGCCTGCGAACGAAATAAAGGTTGAGGAGACAACTAAATGGTTATTTATCTGCCGCAGAGGCCTTTAATAAGGCGCGGAGGCTGAGAGATCGAGGGGAGGGCGGGGGACCTCGGAATGTCACCGGCGTATCAACGGGAGCGACATAATGACAAATGAATATTTCATTTATTCAAAGTGGAGGAAAAAGTGTTTGCATGCGCAGCGCAAAAAGCGCGCATCCGTCCGCCATGCAAACATTCTACTCGTGAGCGGGTGCGCTTTTTCCCTGGCTCCAACCTCGGCAGGGCTAGGCCACTCATCAGTCACGGGCCCAAATCATCAATCACTCGGCGCCCTTTGATCGTCATAACAGTTTGGAGTGCTGGCCACACGCGTCGCCCTTTCCCATGCGCCTCCGCGGAGCTATCATCGCCCGACACGGCGGCTGCCTACGGGACTAGTTCCATTTGCATAGCTCTTTTTGTGGCTCCGCTATGTTTCCGCGAATCGATTTGGGCGGCGTCTGGCGTCAAAGGCGCGCGGATCCAATCTGCATAGCGGCCGCGCGGAAGGTGCCATTACGATTCATTTGTAACAATTATCGCCGGAACATAAACACGGTCGTCCTGAATTTCGGAGACCTTAATTAAGTCCCTCCAAGAGAGCTTAGGTCTTAAGGCCTGCTTAGCGAGGTCCAAAATGGCGCGATGCAAATGCGCCGCCGGTGATTGAGCGGCTCATCGCATCAGCCGCGATGTCCTCTACGGCCCCTGATGGCGGACGTTTAAATGCAAAGACGCGTTTCCCGCAATTTGGTCGCATTATCCTCTCGATTGCCATTGTGAGCGGCCCGAGCCAGTCGCCAGCTGAGGTGGCGCCGTGATTCGCATCGCAAATGGCGGCTCCGCAAAAACTGCGTTATTCATTAGCAGAAACATAGAGAATGTCACCGCGGATAAAAAGCACCGGTCAATCATAGATCGACGATGGATGGGAACGGGGCCTAGGAATGACCGCTTACAGCCATTCGATGGAAATGCGATCTAACGAGCTCAGTACTATCGCCAGACGCATTCTCATTGGGAAAAACGCTGCTGCTTAAGTCGATATCATACGTGATGCATTACCATACGTGAACCTTAGGAAAGTTTAGAAGGAATCTGTAACGTTCTCAGCTACGTAGTTGGTGTTGACGTAGAATGAGGTCGTGCAGAGGCTGGAGGTGCTAGCGCCGATTGAGTCGTCAGGGGGCGCCGCGCGGCGTGTCGAGAGGGGCGACGACGTAACGGGCCCTCGGCGCAGCTCGTGAATGGCGCATAAAAATGCCATTGATACTGCCTCTGGCCGCTTCATAGAAACGGCTTTTTCAGTCGCGGGGCGGCTGGGAACCACTGCAATTACACTGCAACCACTTTTTGCCTCGCAACCTGTCTCTTGCATGAAAATGTATGATCCCTGCAATCGGAGACAATTCCCCAATCCAGATTCTTTGGGGCTTGGGTCGAGCCCAATTATTGGGGGAATAAATTATGAAGCGGTTCTAAGAAGCACGCTTTATGGCATTACGACGAGAGTTGTGAATTGAGCTTCCAGGAAGACGTTTTGCTGAAATGCCATTGAGTAAAGCACACGAATTGTGACAGTTTTGGATGGAACTGCTTGATATAACATATAAGTTTCCGAGGTTAAATAAAATATCTTGAAATGCTCTTGTAATGAAAAAAAAAATGCTAGTAATGTGTTCATAATGTTAAAATCATAAATAGAAACATTTATGATATCAGGAAATGGACTTGTGCAAATTCCGCATGATTAAATTAATTTTATATCGAACGAATATAATAAATACCATTTATTAATTCACAATTTTATTTTGTCTCATAATAACTAGTACTATTGCAGAAACTATCAAGCACTAAACAATTCCAAAAATCTGAATCTTCTGAATAATTTTGATCATTGTTCAACATATCATTTAAACAGGACCCGACTACCAAACATTGAACCAAACAACAGCGATCTCGTTACAAAAAATCACCACAATCTGTCAAACAAAAATAAAACTAAAACACATCAACGTAACAACTGCATCAATTTAGCCTTATAATGCGTATGTACATAGTAATTAATAGTAACAAGTCTCCACCGATTAGGTTCAGGGCTACACGTACAGTGCCCTATGAATATGTACGGGCGATTGTCACTCGCCACTCGCAAAAACTAGTGTGGAAACGGAGCTTGTGAACCAACTAGAACGGCCCTGATATAGTCTTGGAAAATGCTAAAAATCTGCATCGAGGCATATGTTTATTACGACACTAAACTTAGCTTAGCTATCCATTGCTTGTTTTAGTTCTACTTTAAAAGAATACTGGGTTGTGAATAGGCAATGGAAGAGGTGAGTTGTAGATTGTCGTGGCAAAGGCGGTTCCCACGGCACTAGAGCCTTATGAGGTATAAGTAATTATCGCAATGTCCATATTTCATTGAAGCCATTTGCATAATCCGCCTTGATGAAGCATTGTGACTATCGTAATTTGTCAATGTTTATTGCGGTGTTAACCTCTAAGTTTCCTCAATAAACAACACTGACTATTGGTACTATTAAATGTGTTCTTGAGTTTATTTCATATCGGATTTGCGTGATTTTAATACCGCTTCACTGAGTAACGAAACACGAAAATGTAAGCATTAAATAGTATAATCAATTTTGTTTACTAATTTATTAATTTATACTTAGATTTCAGAACCCACGATTAGAATTTAAATTGGATAGTAATAATCAATTACCTAGTATGCAATTTCAGTTATAATCGTCGGAAATTCAGTAGAATAAATACTACAAACATATACATGTAACCTTTTAACACTTTTTCGGGTAGACAGAATCTCTGAGAACATATATTATATCCTTAATATTGGGTATCAATGACATTAATAAGTAATATATGGGTAACAGGGTGCTACACCACTCATAGTTTTCAATTTAAATTTTATTTACCCCTCGTCCCTTAGTCACCTCCAAATAAGCCTTAAACAACGGTTGCTTGTACGCATTATACATATATACCAAGCACGGGAATATTATTTTCCTTCATTTATATTTTCCCCATATTCTGGTCTAACAAAATATTTTATGACTTGTCTTCATTATGAGTTATTTATAATATTTAATTAAAAATCCGAATTGGAGCAGCCCCGATTGAACTTTCAATTTCCATTAGGTCTAATTATGTTCGGCCTTCTGCTTCCAATATGTATGCATAGCTCTATGAATACTTGAGCGATCTAATTTCATGTTTGCTGTATCGATTTATCAATTATTTTGTACTAGGAAACTTCTAGGTGTTTAAGAAAAATATTTTCCATCAAAATGTGTCATTACTGATTTTATTTATATTTGTAACAAGCTTCTTAATACTGAATATATAAACATTGCATATATTATTCTAGTGTATCTATTTATCTTTATTGTAGTGTATCACTGTCATATTACTGCCATGTATTATACAGATTAAACATAACAACCATATGTACCCGATGGTTACACTACTTACAAAAATAATGGTACACTGTCTACCCCTATCAAATCTCAGAGCTTACATAAATTGGTCTGTCTATGAAATTATTCCAGTAACCTAAATAGAATGCTGCTTTTCTTGCTAGCATATCGTAAGAGACTACTAAGAGACTTTGGCTTTTTATATGTCCAAAAACATTCCATCGCTAATTTTTTAATTTTATTTATTTATTCTCTGCCGAGACGCATACACCTAACAGAGACAATAAATTGTCCAAGTACAACTTTAGCATGAATACTGGCGTTTTAATGTCACTCGGAAAATTGGGGACGGGTTGCTAGCCCATAGCGCATGTCGTCTCCTACGACAAGTCGGGAAGAACGGCAGCTATTTATCATTATTTTCACGTCCCAGATTATCACAGGACATTATTTCAAATAA
Source organism: Leucoptera coffeella (assembly GCA_030578115.1). Lineage (NCBI taxonomy): Eukaryota > Metazoa > Arthropoda > Insecta > Lepidoptera > Lyonetiidae > Leucoptera > Leucoptera coffeella. The sequence continues at coordinate 258,487 of JAMBLF010000323.1, read as the reverse complement.
ATGTTACCATAACCCAGATACTTATGCTAAAAGTGACCATAGGGATTAGATTCCAAGAAACCGTAAGTACATGTATGTATGTTATTGAATAAAGTTAAGTAAGAATTTAACTTAACCGTAGGTACTAGTTAAGTAAAGGTACAGGCACATAACTCATACAAATGAATCGATAAATCATTCGCTTATAACAACTCAAGTCAAGTTCTGACATACTTAAGTTCTTTTAACTTATTTAATAAGTTACAGTGTTAACTTAGATATACGATCTAGGTTCTTGTGGCTTAACGTTAAGTGATTTAGAGAGGAAATATTAATAGGATTTTCTATTTATACCTGAAACTTTTTCTAGTACCACCACGTCTTATAAAACGTAGATGATAATCATCTTAAATGATTACTTACTATAGATATCATAGGAAAAATACTAACCATCAGAATAGTGTCTGTAGCCCAGTTGGTAATAATAATAATATTGTAGGACGTTATTACACCAATTGAAAAGGGGCTAGCCCTTGCTAAGTACATTTAAGACTTGTGTTAAGGGTACTAGCCAACGTGTACTACTACTAGTCATAGCATATATAATCAACGATCAGACTGGAAAGAAGAAGAAAAGCGTAGTTTTTAACTCTGCCTCCAGTGGGAATCGAACCCTCACGATTAGCGTTCTGGCGGCTAACCGATCGCGCCACGGAGTCAAAAAGGTATGACCTCTAACTACTTATCATAAAGGTCTTGGTCGGTTTGAATTCCGTGTCTGGCATGTACCAATGAATGACATTTAAATATGTGTTTACAATTACATACATAATTTACAGTCGCTAATGGTGAGGGAAACCATCGTGAGGAAACCTGCCTATCTATAGGGACAGGTAATAGCCAGTGCCAATACGGCGATACCGTTCACTACTGATCACGTTGGGTGCTGTCTATCTAGCGAATTGCGGGTGTCGAGTGACCCATACCTAAGATGCTTTAGAAATTTCGGAGATGGGAACTCAAGCCTGATTACCACGCCACAATATAAAATCGAGTGTGTAGACACAAACCGTAAAGCGTATGTTTATATTATGACAGAAAAGTATTTATGAAAATTGTAAACGGCGATGAACTGACCATATAAACTGTCTTAACTTGATGTATAGTTGCAAATATATTTAGTTTTACTACATTTTCATATTCGCAATAAAGGCAGTCTACAAAATCCTTTGTCTCTGTTACCTTTTACTACTATAAGGCACATTACTGCACCTCATATATAAAACCCCAGTCCCTTAATCTCCTCTTAACCTGCTGGTTACACTCTCATCTACATCTCAATAATGACGACCTCTGTGGCGCGATCGGTTAGACACCTGAACGCTAAATCGTGAGGTCCCGGGTTCGATTCCCGGTGGAGGCAGAGTTAAGAACTACGCTTTTCTACTGCTTTCCAGTCTGGTCGTTGATTATATATTCTATATTTGTATTTATCTATATAAAATAAGCATACATTTCTTAAATATAAGTTGAATAGTACCCTTAACACAAGTCTTAAATGTACTTACAAGGGCCTAGTTCAATTGGTGTAATAATGTCCTACAGTATTATTATTAGTATAAACAGTAATATCCTTTGTTTGAACCCGCGTAGACTGCAACGCCGTCTGACGTTCTATTTATGAATAATGTTTTATACCTCCCCCCTCCCATCCCTCGAAGCCTCCTCACCCCTCCCCCACCCCTGAAACCGCCTGAAATGTCACCGCCTTTGTGTGCTCATATTTTTACTATTCTTTAGACTCGTACGAATTTCTTGCGGGTTCTATTTCAAATTTTGTGGAATTGTTAAGAATGTGATTTAGATAGAACGATTATTGTGTAACTGTCATTATTAAGTATGTATGATACCTAAGCAATGACAGATTTACAATCATTTCGTTACATGTTTTCGCAATATAAGTGAAACATCACTTTTTATGGAAAAAAACAAATTATGAGTAAACCTACCGTCCTTTATTTACATACGTAAGCAATCAATAACTGCGAACGGGAATATACTCATCACCTGTCCTTTTAGGTACAATTACAACCTATCTAGAGAAATATTACCTACAGTACTTCATAATAACAATGACAATCATCACTCAAGGCTTTAACTACCCCGAAATTATACTATGACCAGCGACCCGCTCCGACTTCACACTTCTAGCTATTTAATGGATGTTATTATACATATAAACCTTCCTCTTGAATCACTCCATCTATTAAAATCCGCATCAAAATCCGTTGCGTAGTTTCAAAGATTTAAGCATACAAAGGGACATAGGGACAGAGAAAGCGAATTTTTTTTATACTATGTAGTGAAATCAAAATACCTTAGCGACCATTTGCCTTGTCCCTTTAAAACGTATTCCCTCCTACCTTCTACCCCTATTCAGAAACTCTAGTCCTAACCATTAGTTCTCCTGTTAGCCAGGTAAAACTAGCCCCATAGTGGCCGTATAGCTATTGCAACTCGCTAAGCTGTGCCATAAATCGACACGTTGTGGGGGAGGCTTAATTAATGGAGCCTCCACGGGGTGGTATGCCCTCTCCTTATTACTTGCAACATGATAAGTAGTTGCATGTATTATATGTGTGTGTGTCTTTGTTTTAGAGCGTTGATCTTGGTGGTTATTTGATATGTGATGGGTGCTTTTAAATGGCGCATAGACTGGTTGTAGGGGTTGAAAGGGTGGTGATAAGTTTGAAGAATAAATGAAGGTATAAGTTATTTATGTATGTTCTTTACATGTAATAGTAGATATATTTATGTATGTATATTTATGTAAGTTCTTTACATTTAATAGTATATTAGTAAGTATTATTTGTATCGTTTAGCTAGCATGGAAATTGTTCTTGGTATTTTTAAAATTATCAGTGTTCTTATTTAAACATATGATATCAAATGTATGTTATTATAATAAATAATATAATTTCACCTTTAAATTAATAGAAAGGAATAAATACTTTGATTCACAGTATAAATATTATCTGCAGTACGATATAAAATATGATTACAATATAAAATAAACTGAGAATAGTTGCCAGCAAAACGTAGCAGTAGGTTTTGCCAGCAATCGTTGTTTGCTGTCGCTCCCGCCTCGTTACCTGCAGTCGCGAGGCATGGGCGATGCAGGGGGCTTTGTCTCCGGGAGGCGCCCCCTTCCCGGCATTATTATGATTTAGCGCAGTTGCAGCTGCACCCCGCCACCCCCCCACCCCTGGCGGCCATATTTCACACTTAGCGGCGTAATTGAGCGCGCGCCCAAATAATTGGATCACGTACATAACTCATTATTAGGTCGCACCTCGCGCGGCGCATGTATCATTACGCCCCCCCCTCCGCCCCCTCGGCTGCTGCGGCCGCATACGCGATGAGGCTCGTGCCGGCCATCGCTCATCCGCAGTTGGGCCGCTCATTAGCGCCGTTACGCAGGCAGATGCGCGATGACATTACTCCGACACAATGCAACACGCAACGCGTTCCTTCAACTTTAGCATTTACGCCGCTTAGCATATTCATGTTGCAATTTCACCCTTTTTACGCCACGAGAAGAAAGTTCTCGCGCAAAAACTAGCAATTACCGGCTCATTGTTTTTGCCCCCGTCTCGAGGCGGCCGGGAATCACGTCGGCCGTTCGCGCATAAGCAGGGATGCTTATCGCCGGACATTATCGCGCGGGACGCTGCGCCATTATTAACCGAGATAAGCTCTCGATGGCTCACTTAGCCTTCCCCAACTGTATAGGCAACTCATCGCCTCTATGATTGGGATCGCCGTCGCTCGTCCGCCAGTGAGCTGCATCGCCAGCGTGGCTGTTGGCGTGAGTGCAGTGGGTCGGAGGCGGCGCTGCCTTCGCATTGTTCCGCGATCGCGGCGGCCGTGGAGCATTGTGCGATCTAAAAATAGCCGGCGAAAGGGATGCGCGCGCTAATTATAGCTCAGTGCGCGCTCTGGGAGAAAGTGCGATGGGAAAGGGCGGTGGCGCGGAACATCCGCCGCGGCAAAAAGCGTCCCGTTACTCGGCGCCCTTTAGCCCCGCTGGCATTTGAGGCACCTGTCCGCTGCCCTCCATCAGGCAGTCCGGGGGAGCCCCCGCCGAGGGTGCTGCCTATCTGCGATCGCGCGTCGCCCTTATGACAGCGTCCGATGGCCGATACCGCGGTCGCGCCGCCCGCAGCCCATAACTTTTAAACTCATTAAAATGCCCCCTCCGCGTGAGATATCGGTGCGATTGCGGCCATCTCTCGTTGCATATTTTCGCTCGTAATGAGCGGAGCGCGTGACTCGCCACGATTTATAATCGCCGATTAAGCCGATTAATATTCGCGTTGTGCCGCTCGCATTGTATGCAGATCGTGCGGAGTGGGGCTCTCAGCCGCGCCGCTCCTCTCGCCAGACGAATTGGCCGGCGCATCTCCCTCCCGAGGAACAGCTGACGAAGCCTTTGGATTGATGCTCGACTGGTGAGTGATATGAGAATTGCATTTGCTTGCCACTATATCATAATAACTCCGTGAATTCATAGATCAAATAAGACGGTCTTAGGATTAGGATTCTTTTTGTCAAAATTTGCAAAACAAAACTCGCCTCTTACTCGAAGTTACATTATGACTATCTGTTCATTTAAACTATGTTATTTTCCTATAAAACTATTCATTAATATAATAACCTCTACGTACAAAGTCCCGTTACACCATTTGATCCTTACTAGCAATTACCAGTCGCCTTTATCCAACCACCGCCTATTGCCTATTCGAGTCGAGAGGCATTTGTATCGGCCGGCGACAGACGTTGACGTGCCCATTGGATGTGAATGATAGGTATCTCGGGACAGATTATTCAGGGACTGGTCCGGTGGCTGTTAAGATAATCTCGTGCATTTTCCATGCGCCGCGCGGTCACCGTGCAAAAAGTGATCCCCTCCCGCCCCGCGCCCCGCTGCTTAGCATGGACCAGAACACAGTGGAGATGGTTCTTCTTACAAAAAGAAGATAGGTTTTTAAAGAAGTTTAGCGGTCAATTAAAAATTGGTACTCAACTTATATGGGAAAATGGTCTTAAAATTATTTCTAAGAGAGTTATATGAAACATAAATTCTTTTTGTGTCCCTTTGTTGTCATGATATTTAGGTATCACGATAATTCTGAGCTCTATAGAGAAAAATACTAGTAACCCGATTCTGTTTATCCGATAACACAAAACCTACCTGTTTAATTGTTCCAACTAATACTTGACAACACATAGTTAAATGTTGATTAAAGTTACACGCACGATATAAAAACTTAATTTACATTTAAACATATTATTAAAAACCTAATTGTTCATTCTAACAGTAACAATATGAATGTAAAATACACATAAATCTATATATTTAAGAACACTTGCTTAAAATCTCAAAAGTGCACACGTCTCCACAGCCTCCGTAGGCCAGAGGTCTGGCATAGCACGGCAGCAAAAAAGCGGTGAGAGTCCAAGACGCTCGCCAGAGGCTTTTTGCCCCCTGCGTCCATGCTAACGAGCCTCCGGGAGCTTTTTACCCAGTCGGGGTCCACTAACTGAAGCTGAATTTATTCCACGTTTTTGGGACTAATATTGTACATACATATATACTCGTGTCCACATCAAAGAGTGAGGTTTGTTTGGGTTTGAGAGATGGTGGATGTAATTGGAGGATATAAGCTACTAGCGACCCGCTCCGGCTTCGCACTTCTGGCTATTTAATGGATGTTATTATACATATAAACCCTTCTCTTGAATCACTCTATCTATTAAAAAACACCACAAAATCCGTTTACGTAGTTTCAAAGATTTAAGCATACAAAGGGACATAGGGACAGAGAAATCGACTTTGTTTTATACTATGTACTGATGATACAGTAAGGTGAAAGACCGTGAGGGTTCAGGTTATGTATACTTTATTATAGTCACTAATTCTTTTAAATAGTGGTAGCACAAAACGTAGAGGTAAGCCTATTTGCCTATCTGTCATGTTTCCCATCACTATAGAACTGAATATGTATATTGTAGTAAATTACACAATTATATTTATTATACCAAATAAGTTTGCTGAATAAACTCTATGACTTTAATTAAAAAACTGACTTTGATTTTAAGTTACTTGATTATATAGTCTCAAAAGATTCATAGTACCCAAAAGATAGAAAATAAGTTCGCTGAATAAAACTATGTCTCAACCTGTACCTGTTTATTAAGCCTCAAAATAGTCCATAGCATAGTCGCATAGTCCGAAAATTTGTTACAATTTGGTCCAAAATCTTTACCAGGTCTTTGTTTACATTATTCTGCCTCTGGCTGCAGTCCAAATGGGGTTCGAAGGTGTGCTGGCAACCAGCCCGACCACGCCCCATTGGCTCTTGCCACTGGTAATGCCAACTTATCGAATGGAATTAGTATTAGAGAATTTAATGGGTAGTATTAGGTTGACTTTTTGAGGATAGTAATTAGCATCTTTGATAGGGTAGCTTAGGTATCTGGTGCAGATTAGTTATTAGTGTATCTTTATAAGATAATGGATATCTTGGTGGTGAATAGCTGGTATATTTAGAGTTGATGTAATCATAAAGTAGTTTTAAATGTCAAAGATAGAATGAGAACTGTTGACTATGTCATGTGTGATTATTCTGATAGTTAAAACAAAATATGTATCTATGGATATTTACAGAAATTAAACAAGATGGATAATACAAATATGATCATTGAAAAGTGTGTACTATATAAAATAGTAGTCAGTGCAAATTACTACTGCATATGAAACCTTTCGAATAATCTTTAGCCTTATTAAACCTGTTTTAAAGGACAAGTATGTTATATTTTGATGATTACTAATAATAATATTAAAATTTATCATATTAGACAACCACTTAGTCACTCCGTTCTACTTCTCCAAAAAAGCAGCTGTTATATAACCCCAAACCAACTCCACACAACTAAACGAAACCCAAACATCCATCCATCAGACGACGAATGGGTGACATAAAGCCATGACTTCATCCAATCTGCCGGGTGCATGTCCTCTTAATTTATGGCCTCATTTTAATTGTGGGCATTCAATGCAAATTTTCAGTCGCGAGTGATGCGCGCATAAATCACGGCGGCGGTAAAAAGTCTCTTGCGCGGTTGCTTGCCTATTCGATGCTGTTTGCGCATTTGCATATAGACTCCGCCCCGCTCCCGCCCCTCTCCTCCGCACGTGGAAACTAACACCTTTATTGCATAGAGATGGTTGTGGTTTGTCGATAAAATGAATTTAAGTGGATTATACAGATAGTTTGAGAATGTTTTAAGTTAAAAAAAGACTGTGATTTCATGCTAATTCAAGAGACTATGTAATAAGACTGTCTAAATGCTGTCTCGAATTCTATCTATACATACATTGGTGTAAGTTACTTTTCTCTATAGACTTACTTCGGTTATGTTTTAATGTAGAAAATACTGTGAGTGCATTGGTACTAATTTAACAAGAAATGTAATAAAAATTTGTGATTCAATGTCTTAGATTTTGCTTTTACGATTACAATGCAAATACGTTAATCCTTAAACTGAAAGTATATCAATACATACACTTATATACGTACTTAATCACAAATTCATTGTCATTGCCAAACCAAACCTACAGGAAGCAAGCCACATTAAAACAAACTACCTATTGTTCATCGACATACCTTTTCCACTCCCTAAAGCGTTAGTTAATGCGTTATAAACAATGGTTGATCAAGTCAGCCATATCTTCGGATTACTAGCACATCGTATCAGTGGAGTGAAACCGTGAGAGCATTAGGCCCCGCCCCTTGCATTGTTTAGCATTTACATAAAGATTAGCACGTACGATTCTACCTTTGGAGATGGGTGTAAGGCACTGATTTGATCGACGATGTGAAGCATGCTAATTAGGATTGCGTGTGAGTGAAAGAATAGCTAATTTTGTAGAGCGATTACATTTTGAATGGAGTGTAAACAGTGTGAGGCTTGTGAGTAAGGTATAGGGGTTTTGTGTTTGGGTGATGATAAAGTAGTTTATTTTCTTCCGAAATATTTTTTTTTGTGTCGCGTATGTGGTTTTAGAGAAAATTTAAAGACAAATAAGAAAAAGCACCTATCACCTGGTTTGATATTCAGTAAGTATTTTTAATCTTTACTAATATAATTATCAATTCATACTTAGATTCATGAAGGCCTTCATTCTTTGTTCTTATAAAGAGACAATATTTCTAAAGTGCCTTATTCTATACTATCTTCTACACAAACTTTATATCTTCTATATGTATGCTATGCTACCTTGCAAGTACCCAGGCCAAGCAAATCGACAGCTCCCATAATGTGTTGGCCTTTCACCTCGCCAATTGCAGGCTTATATCAGGAGGGCTTATCTTAATGCGATCAGCCTTCGGAATGTTCACTAACGCCATCTCCCGCCGATAGATATACTTGCGGTTGATTGGCTACGCACCGCCTAATCGGAATCTAATTGAGTTATTATTGCTTGAAACTTAGCCTTTTGAAGGATACGTGAAGGTAGTAGAAATCTTTATGATCTAGATGTTTCTAGGGAACCTTATGAATAGTATAGGATTTTTTTCTTAATAAGTTAATAAATGATGTATATATAGTATTACGTTTTACGACTTGTGAATACACTCCCTTTTTATAAAGGCGGGGTAGTCAAAGTTGTAAGGCATCTTAGGTAGGAGCCACTCAAAGCCCGAATTTCACTAGATAGACAACGTCTAACGTGATAAGTACTGGCTATTACATATCCCGAGTGTCCTCACTATGTTTTACTTCTAAGTAATGCACAGGGGACATACGTCTGTCATTCCTGGATTGCAAATTATAAGTCATCTTCAGAAACCTTAAATCACATTTATATATACTAATTCCTTTCAAAAATAGTCTTAAATAACTAAGGCAACCAATATCTTATCAAAACTTACATCTTACCTTTAAGAAACAGTAGACCAGCTGGTTACATCCTTTCAAAATACATAATAAAAATACATTTACGAAATGCATAATACGATGAGGAAGAACATCGTGAGGAAATTTACCTGTTCCCCGAACAGGTAATAGTTAGTGCTTGTAAATGGCGACATGGCTTGCCACCTGTCACATTGAGTACTATCACTATATTATGTATGGTTGACACGTGAGAGTCCAAAGTAGCTATAGAATTACTACCTCCGTGATTGCGGAAATACCTGAACCTCTGACTACCCCGCAAGGGTTAAGGGTCGTGAACACGTTTGTCTTTGTTTTTTACATCCTTTTAGTACCAAACCCGCACTCCCCATTGCAAATTCCTCAATATTTACTCTCACTATTATCATGGATGTTGTAAAGAATGACCGGGCTTAATAAAAAGGGTCCAAAGGGTTGAAATCTTGTTTACGCTGTTTCCAAATATGTTGGGGTGGATTTGATTATAGGGAAGTGGTAAAGAAGATGTTTTGGCATGTTGTTAGATGCGATAAAAGACTCAAGAGCTTAGGGGTCTTGGATTCAATGAAGGCTTGTTATGGAGAGTTTTATGAATGATTTATTTAGTGTAAGACCTCGGACTTCGTATGAGAAAGATCCTAGGTTCGTATCCCGGCTCTGGCATGTACCAATGACTGAATTTTAAGTATGTATTTTTCATTTACGTACATAATGTAGAGTTGACTCTGAGGGAAAACATAGTGAGGAAACCTGCCTATCCCTCGGGTTAAGTAATAGCCAATGTCTATATATGGCGATACGGGTAACTACCTATCACTTCAGGTGCTGTCTCATTCCTAACTTGCCTTCGAAATTTTGGATATGGGCAATCAAGTCTCTGACTACCCCGCCACAATAAAAAGGAAATGTGTTTACACAAGTCTTGAAGCGTATGTTACGTTATATGATTCTTTTCAATCGGATGTGATGAAGCATAGCTGCGTCCTATACTGAGGCAGCACCTTTTCACTTCATCAAAGACGTCCTATTTGTTATTTAACGTTTGTTTATGTTTACCTAATGTCACATGCAGTGAATAAATTGATTTCTTTTCTCTTGTTTCTTTTCTTATTTTTTGTAATATACCTAGTTAATAAACTAATAAGTTTAAATACACACATTCTGAAAAAGTGTGACTTTAAAGAAGATGTATGAGGAAGTGTATTGATATCAATGAATCTAAATTGATTGGCCAGGATCGAACGAAACGGGTATCCGTGATCTCTGTTTACCTCTCTGGGCAGATTGCTGTATGTATGTTATTCGTTAATAAGATGTATTAAGCCTTAGGTGAGAGATCAAATTGGATAGATACATCACTATATGGTAAACACATGGGTTCGAAAATTTATTATATGGAATTTATCGCTATTTCGCGAGGGTAATCGTCTTGATTATTTATTTTATTATAAATAATATCTCAATGAGGTTCCTTTTCTCCCTGATAACCAATAGTCAGTGACTATTAATAACTGGTAAACCACGTATCGTGCTGGGTGGTATCTTGTGAACTGAGATCGATGTTGCCACACTACTTAATCCATAATATCAGGCACGCAAACCTCTGACTACACTACATGAGATAACGGTTTTCATACGTATTAATGTTGATTCCTTATAGATTATTACAATTCCCACAGGAAAAATTATGTTCAAATTTTGTATTAGTTAAATATAAATTCGAAAAATTATATTAATATAATAGGATAGCATGCATGAGAAGGTTGATGGGTGTGAGTGAAGCAAAGGACATTTGTCAGGAGCGTTTCAGGTGGCGATCAATAGATTCTGCCTATCCCGCTGGGGACGTAGAGGCGTGAATATAAATGTGTGTATCTAAATATACTCTCTCAGATCAAATGGTAAATTACCGTACTGATATTTGCCACAAATAGTTACTATGTACTCACTGTTATTTACATAACAAAATAAAACATAATTCCTTTTATTCACACTAGACGCAGTAGGTAACACAAATAGAGACAAATAGAGAAAAGAATTAATATATAATAATTTACGTTTATGGAACCAAGCGCACATGGCAATCCCGCGCAAGTGTGAATAGGATTTGTCTCAGCTAATGTTGATTAAAATTAATGTTGAACAAAAACAAAACATACACGTTCACGACCATTAACCGTTGCGGGGTAGTCAGAGGTTCAGGTGGCCATCTCCGCAATTGCGAAGGTAGTAATTCTATAGCCGTAGTTATTCTATGGACACCAAAGCGTTTGTCTTTTTGTATGTCTTATTTAGTACAGTATCATAAATCCCAATCACCCGCATTTCAATAACCAAATAAACCACCAACTAGAATCTCTAACCCCCATAACACCATAAATAAGCACTCATTCCGATTATTAACGGTGAGGGAAAACATCGTGAGGAAACCTGCCTATCCCTCAGGATAGGTAATAATCAGTGCCTATATACGGCGATACGGTTCACTACCTATCACGTTGGGTGCTGTCCATCTACCCATACCTAACATGCCTTCGAAATTTCGGAGATGGGCATTCAAGCCTCTGACTACCATAATAAAAAAGGGAGTGTGTATACACAAGTCGTGAAGCTTATGTTATGTCTTTCCGATTACAACTTAATATGTGTTTTGTTGCGAACATAAATCAGTTAGCGACCCAATATCGCGGGAGTCGGGGTTCTGTCTACCCCTTTCGTGTTACCCCTAGTCCCTTTGTCCCCAATATGTTTAATGTCGACTAATGGACGAGATGGATGGTGTAGTGACGTCAGATATGATCGATCATCTATCCCTCTATACGCTGATTCATAATTAGGTAGGCTTTTGGGTATTCGTTTGTTATTAGTAAATTTTGATGTAGGGTAATGGTATGGAATTTGAATGGAATAACCTGCTGTGATCGTGCCAAATATTGTAAAAGATTTGTATGTAAAAGGAGTAGAATTTATTACCTAGCAATTTATCGAAGAAAATCTTATCAGATTTATATATGCAATATATAACCGCAATTCTAGTAAGCAATTGAATTCTAATGAGAATTTCTTAGTTGTAACTATTACAGTAGGAATTTTTTACATGAATATCCTTGACAGATAAAAATCCAAGATGATGGAAGAATGAACCTGGTCTAATATTTTAATTGAACTATTTCTAGTTTTATTCTTAATGCAATGTACAGGTGATTTCCCATTTGGCAATGTAGGTTATTCTCATCTTGGTTCTCAAAGAATGTTCCTTCGCAAGATATCTTAGGAGAGGTAATTTAAATTTTTTTGACGATATTATAGTAACCTCGCAAAAATATTTCGTGTCAATACTATTAAATATACTAAGGCAAATGCGTTCATGACCAACCCTTGTGGGGTAGTCAAAGATTCAGGTCATTAAATTTTCTTACAAAAATGTAACAGAAATTCATTAAACTTCATTTCCATTGATACATGCTCAAGTGGGATTAGAACCCTTTACCCACTGATACAGACTCAAGCCCCAACAACTGGACTACGTCGAATTTGTAAACATATGTCAGCGTAGACATATAATATTTCCTAGGTTTTGTCCACCTCGAAAGTGAGAAATGAATGTTAGTGTGTACGTAATTTTGTCGTACGCTATGTTAGAATAGTCCTTTTTTCAGTGGCCTATTAGATCAAAGCCTCCGTCCACGTGTGAAGTCGGTGCGATCATAGAATATCCAAATCGGCGTAGCCGTGTGATTTGATTAAAGCCTTAAGGTGGCTATGCTCCATTGGAATATGTGTAAGATCGGTTCTGTATCAAAATGTGACATAGTTTTATACATAAACAACCTCTTTCATAATAATTATCTAAAGAAATGGATGGAATAATAAGGGTACAGCTACACTTAGTCAGATTTAGCTTGTTACGTCCTGAACAAAGATGATTGAAATTAAGAATATAAGAGAAGGTGATCGTCTCGTTTTAAAATACCTAATTTATCCCTTAGTCTTACAACTCCATGATAGAGCTACAAATACTTACATACAATCCACTATTGTTGATATTCTAATATAAACATTCCTTTGCTACTATGAAAAACAGATGGTATCTCTATATCACAATATATAGAGCAGACCTGCCACTTTTATAAAATATAATAATTATCACTATATTTACTTACCATGTTAGTACTTTATCCCTTTTTACACCTTCCTACATACCCCAGACCCAAGTAAAGAGACCTTAAGGGCCATCAATCTAAATTATTCAGACAGTGATGCGTTTATAATGGCGCGAGTCGCGTGGGCCGATTTGCGATTGGCTACGACGCACGCCGCGGTGTGTCCGTTCCTTATTTCCCTTTAGAGATTTGTCATACACGGGAATCAAATAGGCTTATTATTAGTAGCTGGTTGGGAACTGAATAGACCCTGATTAGAAATGGTTTTGTGAAGTAAATGGAACCTGTATGTATAACTACCTGTATTTAGATTTGTCTAAGGATGTTTTACGGTGGGATTTGAATAGAAGCTAAATAATTAGAATAGTTTTGGTGTCGATAGCATGTACTACTTAACTATTTCCTAAATTATTGATTTTAGGGAATTGATTTATTAATGATTATTCTTGGTATTATTTCCTCATGCTAATTTTAGACTTTAATATAAAACTAACCAATATGTGCAGGTTAAATTCATGCATGCATGCATGCATGTGTAGGTTAAATTACGTAATTTTTTTAATACAAATTATATGTGTATATAACACCTATATATTAATTACCCTTCTACTTAACTTTAGAAATATTGGTTTTCCCAAAATATCTAAGAAAGGTATATATATATTGGTCAACATTTTCCAGCCCATCATCCAAAGCTACCCACAACCACCTCCATCAAATCAAGCACAACCTACTAAGAAGAAAGACAGCTATTCAAAGTCAAGGACAAATGTTTTTAATTCAACATAAGTACAAGTACAGTACATTCATTAAAAGTCAAAACATTTGCCTGACACTGGTCATCTCTTAGCATTTAAATTCTACCGTTATTCCATACCTTTATTCCCGAACAGAACTAAACAATCGATCCTTGGTCCTTATCAAAGGGCTCTTGAAGGACCCTTAGCCCTTAGACCCTGCGACATATTGTACACACGTGCGCCTTGTTTACATCGATTCACTCTTTATAACCCCTTTGGGGTGGACAGGGGTTTGAATACATATGTGTATAGTTATGAAGAAAACGGTAGCATGTTTCTTCGGTCGGTTTTAGTTGCATTTTCGGGTTTGTGATACATTTCTGTGTACTTTTTCGTGATATAAATACGTTAGTGAAATGCGTCGAATACTACGGTGAGGGAAGACATCGTGAGGAAACCTACCTGTTCCCCGAACAGGTAATAGTTAGTGCTTTTAAATGGCGACATGGCTTATCAGCTGTCACATTGAGTACTGACTATCTGGTCAACACGTGGGTTTGAGTTGCCCAGAGAATTACTACCTTCGCAATTGCTGAGATGGACACCTGAACGTCTGACTATCCCGCAAGGATTAATGTTAGTGAACGCGTTTGTCTTGTGCTGAATTTAGCAAATTGGACACTGAGTTACCGATGTACGAGAATATATCTTACCTTATTAGTTTAGATAGCTTACCATCCAATTGTAAATTACATTGTACATTCAGATTGCGTTTTTTAAAAGATATTTAGATTGATATCATAATCTTTCACCAAAGAATACCCTTAGTTTTAAAATCGTTTAGTAGATACGCCGGAAAGATTGTACATACGACAATAATTATAGAATGGACAATATTTCTATTAGGAATAATTCTTTTTATGTCCAAGATTATCCCATGAAATCTTCCGTTTAATGGACAATATTCTTCTTGCCTTTCCCATAACCTAAAAATAACTCCTAACCTCACAATTGAATAATTCTCTCACCCAATAGCATCGCAATTAAGTCATCTATCATGCTTTGAGCTTTTTCGCTGAGGAATTAATTGGTGACGTCCATTTTATCGTCGGCGAGACTCAATTATTTAATGGACGCGGGATCTGTCCTGTTTATCCGTTTCCATGGCAACCGATGACGCGATAACAAAACAAAGGAATATCCACTATTGTTGTGTCAGGTCCTTAAGCTTCCTATTTCCTTGCATTTGTAATATATCGTCTCGAAATGGTGGCCAGAGCTAGGTATACAACAGAGCATGTGTATTTGCTTGTAAAAGGATTGGCAGAGAGCAAGGATCCTCTTTTTCCGATCTTAATGAATTGCTTTTAGTTTTGTTATATGTACATCAGTTTTTCAGTGCTCAAATTAGTGTATCTGTATTGATGATACTCTCCGCAGTTCTGTCCACACCTAAAGGAATAGTAAGACATATAGGTGCATTCACGACCAAGTTAGTCCTTTTCAGGATACCAGAAACTCAGAGAAATGTTAAAAATTTTAATGTTTAAATTTTAAGCAAAAATATTTTATAATATGTTTAAGGTCGTGATAAGTAAAATTAAAACGTGCAAATAAATTGTCAATTATATTCATATACCCCATATTCTTGCAAAACAGTGACCTAGAAGATATCATCTTTCCACAAATCTATCCACACCAAAATATATTCAACTATATATGTATAGTTAGTGTAAATCCGCAAGTGTACTAGTAAATCAACAAGGCTTATCTCCGAGGTACTGTCGCATGCAAAACGCCTCCGCGCCCGATAGGGATCGAACCTGTGATATCAGATGTGGCTGTAATTGGCATCGCATTGTTACGGCTAGCATTAGCATAAGGCACGCTATTATCACTTGCAAAGCCTGGCTTGGAGTAAGGGAGGCTTGCACACGGGTTTCGTTTTAAGGTATATGTTTGGTTTGGGCTAGGTTAGGTTAAGTAGACTAGGTTTAAGTAAAGGGTGTTAAACAACCTCAGCTTTTGTGCATAAACATTATATTATAATCTGTATTTATTTATGGTTATTTAGTAAATTTTAAATTAGACATATATTTTGTAAAATAAAACATGTAATTAAAGCAAAAAAAATTATTTTTTACGAAAAAAATTTCAATATCATAGTAATTTAAATTGTATAATTATATTCTTTAAAGTTTTATTTTATTTGATTTTTTTTATTGTATAGTTTTATTTTGAATTGAGCCAAAGTAATTATACATATCCTGTTGTAAATAAATAAATTCTTTCTTAATTGTATATAAAACTATTAAAATATATATATTACAGTAATACAAAGTTTTACATAACACTACATTACATAAACTAGTAGTATTACAACGTACATTACACTTCGTTTATTAAAACTACCAAAACTCACTGGTCAATCTTTCACCTACAAACTTGTAACCTACCCACGACAGATGTACCCAAACAGATGGTTCACGGCGCGTGCCAGTCGAGTGCCAACAAAAGGTGTGGTGACAAAGGTGAATAAGGGAATGAGGGTCCAAATGATCCCTAGTTAATAGCCCGTCAAAAGATTTAATTGTAATAGTTTGAAGAAGGGTAGTGTTTAGTTTGTCGCGTGCTTTGGTTTTAGAATTATGACTAGATTTGTTTATTTAGATTAGATTAGATTACTTACATACATACATACATA
The DNA here is from genome assembly GCA_030578115.1 of Leucoptera coffeella. NCBI lineage: Eukaryota > Metazoa > Arthropoda > Insecta > Lepidoptera > Lyonetiidae > Leucoptera > Leucoptera coffeella. Next base: position 241,898 of record JAMBLF010000323.1, on the reverse strand, counting down.
CACATCACGCCTGATTCCCTGTAGAGGGGTAAGCATAGATCACGGATTTGTCCCGATCCTGACAGACCACTTTCGCTTCATTGACATTCATACATCTTCTGATACACACGCGGTTATAGGTACTCCTAACGTTATTAGATTACTTCTGGAACGTTAAAATAATGCTAACTAGCTGCCGTTCGTCTCGGAATGTCAAAGACGATTAAGGGACTAAGAGTAAATGGAATCTATTGGGCGATAGGCTAGCAAACTGTCACTAATGTTCTATATGACACAAAAATATACTGACAGGGACAAGTGGAGTCATTTGGGGCAGGCCTATGTCCAAAAGTGGATTACTACAGGCTGATGATGATATGACACTACTTTGCATTCTTCTTACATCCCAGACTAACACATGACATTAAATGTAGGTAATGAAAACTATGATTTACGTCTATTAAATTATATTGACTTATCATTTTTATGTAATTGTACAATTTTATTAAAAGATTTATGACTGTCTATTCGTAGCTACTTAATTAAACAATTAAGTAATAAAAATATTAATTGAATAATACCCGTGTTGTGTACACATTTAATTACTATTTTCTACTTTTAGTACTTCTATTAAACACACATAATTAAGTCCTTTTCCCCTTTTGATATGGATAGAACCTCTGAAACACAATAACCCTTTTATTTAATAAAAACTCCCGTCAAGAATGAATTTCGTTGTGGATACAAAATCGACTCAAACCTCTTACATACACATATATTCACGTCCTTAAATACCTTTCAGGGTACATAAAACCGTGAAGTCATGATAATATCTCCTAGGTCACTTTTTGGCTTAAATATTGGGGTTGTATATCATATGAAGAATTGGTGCCAGGTAGCTAGCCCATCGCCCAATAGATGACATTTACTACTTGTCGCCTTTTACGTCTCCAGTGACATGCTGGGAAGAACGGCAGCTAGTTAGCATTCTTTTTATATTCCTGACTAACTCGAATCTCTAAATACTTAAACTTTTGACAACCTCCGTGGCACGATCGGTTAAACACCTGAACGCTAATCTTGAGTTCCCGGGTTCGATTCCAGGTAGAGGCAGAGTTAAGAACTGCGCTTTTCGTCTGCTTTCCAGTCTGGTCGTTGATTATATATGCTATATATGTATTTATCTATGTATATATAATTAGTATATTTTTCTTAAATATACATTGACTAGTACCCTTAACACAAGTCTTAAATTAACTTACCGAGGGGCTAGTTCCATTGGTGCAATAGTGTCAATTATAATAATTCATTACTTAAAAGTTGATATAGTATTGAAGCCTAGTTTTGTATCAAAGGGTACTACCAGGGTACTAGGGTAGTACCACGTGGTGAAACAATGAATAAAATCAGGGTCAGGTGGCACACAATAACACTATAGCATTCAGACTGGGTCTTTATTATGCGCAGGATGAGACGATTTTATCTCCTGTCGCGTAATTGAACCAACGCCGGAGAAATGGAATGTGCATGTTTTGTTAAATGTATGACAGAATGTAATATGAATTTTTACCAAAGTATGTAAACTATATTTAGGTAAGTTGGGTATGCCAAAATATAAGATGCAGTATAGTAATTAAACCGTGGGAGGATAAAGAGTAAAGGTGTATAAACATTTTGCATGTAGTTGGAAATGATATTGTAATAAATTTTTAGTGATAGTTTTGAACGAAACTAAAATTAGTCCGTTTTATTCTGGGTATCAAGTTTATAAGACTAATTAATAGGATAGCTATTTTCACTGATATTACTTAAAGTTTTCACATAAAAATGCACCCGATTAACTGAGGGTTCATTATCTTCTCTCAGTAGTTATTTATAGACGACGAAACATCAATATCTTAATTATACTCTAATTAAAGCAAAATAATTTGCTATACTTACCGCTCTATAAACAAGGACATAATTATGTTCTAAGTGACGTTAAATAATAAGCTATACTTACCTTACTATAGACTCCCAAACCCTTAATAGAATTCCCAATCAACCTCACCCTACAGGCAGCTGATTACCCTCCGAAAATCCCCTCAAACGGGTAGTGACTTCGTGCCGGTCATCTCGTTACCACTATCCAGCGATCTAGCGTGCCTCATTTCATTACATTATAATATAATAGCTCAGCTTAGTTGAGCGCAGATTATCTGCGGAATCGTGTTCTGCCCATCTCGATAGGGGGCGCGCGGGAGGCCAAGATAACGATGTGCTAACTCGGATTACCTAGGTCTTGCTAGGCGTTTGGGATCAGCTCGCTTTGTTTGCACGCATGGCCTGGGTTTAAATTGTTTGGATGTATGGTAAGTAATAAGGAGGTATATTTTTAGTATGTTAGTTTTCATATATTTTAAACTCTAGCGTGTAAGCAAGTTGTAAGGTATTATTTAATATATGTTGTCTTTTCATGTAATGCGGACGAATGATAGTAGATCGACAAAAGGAATATGTGGGTGAAGTGGAAGGGCGGTTACGTAGGGGCAAGCCCAATAAGATGGAGATCTTTGATCTCTGCCTACCCATCTACAGGGAATCAGGCGTGATGTGTATGTATGTATGTTGTTTTATAATCTCTTGCGTATCTCTTTAGTTCTTTTTAATGTAACTAAGGGAATTGTAATGGAATAATTAATCCCTAGATACTTACTTCTCCTTAGGCTTGCCATTGCATTATATTTACGTCCAAATGCTTAAAAATGTGTGAGATATTGAGAGAATGATAGTATCTATCTTTCTCGGACAATCTCCTCACGACATTTTACGACAAGAAGTAGTGAAGCATAAAATATGTATATTTTAATAGCTTACATTTTCTGTCATTACGGCGTCCCATTAAAATTTATACCGACATTTACCATAGCTGTTATTCTTCCGAATAAATAAATACCAAAGCCGTTTTGTAGACGCGTTTACACCACTCCAGTCTTTATTAAGTAGGCAATAAACATGCAAACACATCAGCTGGTCGCAGCCTAATTTCGTAGTAATGATCCGTTTCCGAACGTTGTCTGTGGAATACAATGAATGCGTTTCTGATAAGCGGCGTGACGGGAATGGACCGGCTATGTCGCGCGCCGGACTCCACTGGAGGACTATTCGATACTTTGTATCACGAAAAACATGGTTTAAAACGTCTAAAATAATCGATACATTTGGTAGAACAGGTACTAATAATGTGATGATTGTGATAATATTTATAATAAATATTCTTCTCAAGGCAGGTGTACGCAGCGTGAAGAATAGAAGAGCATGTATGAGATGGTTAATGAGTGGGAGATTTGTTAGGATCGTTCCAGGTGGCGATCGATAGTCTCAGCATTGGGGACACGGAGGCGTGAATTCCTGTATCAAATATTGGTGATAAGTTGCTAGCCCACAAATCCTATTTAGTAAGGTATGATAGACAGCTAGTTAGCATTCACACAAAGCTATATTTAGACTAGCACAGGACTTCTTTTGATCTTACATCTAATCTAAATAACTTACGTATGATTAAAATATAGCCATGCCGTTTAAAAGGTCGTCATTTTGACGACCAGCGTGCGTAGCGCGACCGGTTGATCACTTGAACGCTTATCGCGAGGTACTAGGTTCGATTCCAGGTGCAGATAGGTAAGAAAAACTCATTTCTACAAAACTCTTTCCTTCTTTTTATTCTGTCCTTTGATTACATTTACTATAACTATATTATATTCATATCGATAACAAGTACGTATTCATCTGCTGTTAGATTATCGAAAATACCACAGTCACACACATTACGCCCCCTTGCCTGCTGCGGGGTAGACAAAAACCACGGAACTTTATCTAGCCTTGTTCTGACAAACAATTTTCTCTGACACTCATACACATCTACATGCACATTCAGCGATTATAGCTACTTACAAAATATGTTTAAACGTAATCAGAATAGGTGTCTCTGATTAGCAGTCTGACCACGAAGGTTCACACCTGTGGCTTCCGTGACCTGCTTGCTGAATGGGTGACGCATCGACACCTGAACACGTGGGGTGTCCTGGCGACTCACTGTCTATGGGGAGACCTGGTGGGCTAGCCTATTGGAAGATCTAGACTATAGGGAATCAGGTATTAAGAGTTGAAGGTGTATGTATGTGGTTGCAGAAGATGTCATAAATGTATTTATTAAATTCATTTAGTGTAAATATTGAGGTAATGAAAACTGGGATGTAAATGCATACATATATTCACGATTCTACGTCCCTAAAGGGTTAGGTAGAGGCTATCGATCGCCGCCTAGAACGATCCTGACAAATCTCGCTTGCTTGACTCACACTCATTAATCTTCTCATACATGCTCTTTTGTTCTTCACACTATGTACAACCGTTGAGAAGAAGTTCTATGCGGTTTACGTAAATAATTCTATAGCAAGAATGGAGTCTTTTAGGCAGTGTACTAGCAACCTGTAACCAATATTTCGTTAGGTATCATCACAGCTTAAATAGTTATGTTTCATTAGTTACAAGAGTATTATTATGACAAAAATAACCAAGAAGATTTAATCTTCGAAGTTCTGTCCACCAAAATAAAAAAACGTGACTATATGTTAATTATATGTTTACAAGGTTCCGGCTACCTCATCCGGGGTGAACAGAACCTCGGCTAATAAAGGACGTGAGTGTATGTAAGCTTAAGTTAATACATTTGTATGCAGGGAGTATTGTCTTACTTAAGTCAATAATATGTGTCGGTGACATTTTGTTAGCTGCATATTTTTGTGTACAAATGATGGATAGTTCCGATCGATGTGTGATAGCATTGGAAAGGCAGGTTATTAGCATATCGGGGATATTAATCAAAACTGGTGTGGGGTGCAAAGTAGATTCGTTGAGAAATGAAGGGTTAAGCTATGTATGACACTAATAAATATGAAGTCTAGATATCTATGAATGTAAGTCTATAAAATAAATGTATTATGTCAATATTAAAATGTATTAGAAATTACTTAATACATATACATTCACGTCCATTAATCACCTTTGAGATGGACAGAACCTCAGAAACATAATATCTCCTACAGATTCTTATATATTACTTTTTAGTATTAATTTTGGGATTTTTATGTCATAAAGGAACATTGGTGACAGGTTCCCAGTCCATCGTCCAATAGATTCTATTTACCCCTAGTCCCTTAGTCGCCTCCTACATGAAGGTAAGAACGGCAGCTAGTTAGCATTCTTTTTACGTCCCAGACTAGAACGTGACTAAATATAAAACTATTTAGGGCCTTAGAATCTATTGTACAAGCATGAGTGAATTGGGGATTAGTAATAATAGGCAATAAAATGTATTATAGTTGTACAGATTTTCTTTAATAGTCATTTGTTTAGACTACGTTTTTGTTAGGTCTATTGAACGTTTTTTTATAAGAGATAGTTAAACTAGTTTTGTTTAATAATATGGTGTTGCATAAACTTTTTGTATAATTAGTAATAACGGTTTTAAATCCGTATGTATTCTATAGGTATGATTCATAACTTTGTTATGTTATATACAGAAAAAACTACAACTGTACTATTTTTTTTTTGTAAACTAAAAGCTCGACTATCAGGACTAAACATGTCACCAGTTTAGAAACTGTACATATCTAACTTTCTTTTCGGACCTACTGAGTCATTATGCTATAGTATCTACAGATGAATGATGATGAAGAGAATAAACGTTATAAAATGTTCAGAGACTCACGTTTTATATTTACTTTAAAAGGAACGGGCTTACACGTTAATTTTGTAAAAGGGCTTTTACCTTTGATGCCCAAAGGTTTAGTTAACAAATGCAATACATAACCGTACTTTGATAATGGTACATAAAGTGATAAGTACTTTTTCCAGTATCATATGTGATATTCACGCCTCTACGTCCCCAACTGGATAGGCTGAGACTATCGATCGCCACCTGGAACGATCCTGACAAATCTCCCTTGCATCACTCACACCCATTATCTTTCTCATATATGCTCTTCTGTTCTCTTACTTGTTAAAGACAGAAACCGTAACATGATATCGACTTTAAACTTTAAGACATACCTAGGACATGAGCGCTGTATTATGATCGTCAGCGAAATAGTGCTATTAAATTTTAATGAGATCTTTTTCTTTTATAGTTGACTAGCGTTTTCTTACGAGTACCTATATGAAATCTTTGTAGCACTCGTTTGAGAATCATTTAAGTATTTATACGACGCTTCCTAAGAGTTTACAATAAAATTGAATAATAAAAGGATACAATACTTCTTCTAATAACATAATATCAATACTGTAGTATTATATTATCTGTGATATCACTATACATTTTACATAAACCCATACCTACCTATATATTAACTACCTACCTACATTTGCATCGAAAAAACCTCCGACCAACCCTCTTTACAAAGGGATCTCAAATCCAACCAACCTCCACCTATTTGCTATGCTTATAGAAATATGAATATGATTTGAGAGGGCGGCAAAGCCTCGTAGGATGCAAATCTCCGCTCAGGGCAGAGAATTTCAATTTCAAAGCCAGGGCGGGCGGATTCATATCGACGCAGCGTTCCCCCACCTCACCCCCTCGAGAATTTACAATCACCCCCACTAACAACAGTGGAAAAGAAACTATATTTCCACGTGTTAGGGTTGACTTTCGAACGGGCGGTAAAAGTGAGATTTTCTCGCGTTCAAATTGAAATGCGCGGAGTGAATGCGATAAAAAATGAATGTTGGGAAACGTGAATACATTAGTGCGAGATAGGGCGAAGTAGAACCGCCCATGGAATAACGCCCTAGGCTCCCGCCCACACGCCGTATGCAAATTAGCTACCTGCTATAGCTAAGCATGAGCCAGTATGGATGTATATGTGGGTACAGAACTTAGGCTTTAAAGTTGTGTTTGTAGCTATAAATAGCGTTTTTAGATTCATGATTATATTGTTTTATAAACATGATTTTTAGGTACTTAGGTGACGTGTAGTACCTAAGTTTGTCATTGTTCTAAAACACAGACTATTATTAATTTAGGTGGATAGATCTTCTCATTATGAAAACCTTAGAGTATTTCATCCCTCCATCAGTACTTTATCACCTGTGCGGTCACCCATCTTGTCACTTACTACACCTAGAATTGACTTATCAAGCTACGTCGATAAATTTAAACTCTAAACCCAAAAATAATATAACTTTAATTAACTACACTTTTTTAACATATCAAACAATACTTTTAGATGCAGTATAGAGACGCTGCTAAACTTTTGTATAACGCAAATATTGTTGGTATTATGAAATGACTCATAAAAAAATCGAGATTTATTTTGAAAGAAATTTGACAGGATCGTTTAAATGACAATCGATATTCTCCTTTTCTGTTAGTTTAGTTTTAACTCTTAGCCATTCACTGTACACTCTAATTTCAGCTTTTTCATACTGACTTGTATTTTGTAATTACGAAAGTACCTATTATTAAACAGCCTTTTCTCTCTCCAGGATCGCTGCAGGTGGCTGCAGTACCCCACGGGAAGACTCAGGAAGCTCTTGCTCCGAGAGTGCGCTATAGCAGTGCAACACAGGGATACCAGTGCCTATAGCACAGGTAAGATTGGCTTCATAGACTACATACATACATCACGTACGATTCTATGTAAAGGGATAAAGAGTAAAGATCATGGATCCCCATCTGTCCCGATCTTGACAAACCTCTTTCGCATCGATAATACTTATACACTTCCTGAAACATACTCGGCGGTAAATAGTATTTCTAACGTCACTTCTGTCAATGTGGCGTCTATCTGACCGTCATATGTGATAGATTAAGTTTGGTGAAATAAAAAAAATAAGTGACTTAATACGAGTATGTCTTGCGTCAGGTGGTATGTAAATAGAATGAAAACTATCTGCCTGTCATCCTGGTATGTTGTTTGATTAAGTGCTAGCTAGAAGAAGGTATAGGTTAGCAATCTGTCACTATTATTCCATATCAATGCAATTGAGATTGAGACTCCATTACGATCTCTTAGTCGCCTCCTACGACATGCCGGGAAGCACAGCAGCTAGGATTCTTTCTACGACTCAGACTAGCACGGGATAAAAATCTTTTTTACGTTAATTTATTGATCTACACAATCAACGTACATCAGTTTTAGTTTTAATATATTAACTACATCAGCAGGTTAGTGGTTCTATCAATCGGTAAATGCAAAATGGAATGAAAAGCACACGTGTTATTATTAACGCTTCATCCACTGAAAATCAAACACGGGACCTCATGATACCTCCAAACTGTAACGTTCGATTTGTTAACCGTTCACACCACGGAGGTCGTCACATGTATTTTAATGCAATACAAATTAAGACACCGATTTTTGTCAAAGTTAAACCATATTCACACCTTTAAAACAACCTCACATCGAACTGTTAAAATTCAGGTTTTCTTGCCAAAAGAGCCTAAGTGCCAACAATTAAGTCGAAAGGTATGAATAGGGTGCAATGGTCAGCCATTGACTCCTAAAGCTTTATCTGGTGACCATACGTCATGGAGAATAAAGGACGCGTGCCTGCATCTGCCTATTCGGTCTATAGGCACTAGTGAGGTGACTATACAGCTAATATTCAGGTAGGTGCTGTTTTGATAGAGTAAATACTCGGTTGGACAATTTATTTGATAGATGTACTTGCATTTCCAAATTCAAATATCTCACTTTTTATTTTCCTTAATCTGAATATATAACAAAGCTTTATTATATTCCGATCAATAGAAATAATATAATTATATTTATTACACCATAGAAGATAAATAAAATAAGTATTCAGTAAATTAGTTAAACAGTATAATTGAATCGCTGCATAAAAATAATAAAAGTACCTTATCTAAGATCTCATGAATTTATCTAAAAAAATGATGACTTCTCTTAATTTTTTCATACTATAAAACGAGTAAATACCCATACCAAAATTCGCACCTTGTGCCCATCTCTACACGGTGACAGATGTTATACAGACGCAAAAATTTTGACCATCCGACGACGCCGTCGTTACAATTTTATTTACGTTAAATACACTTAACGGTAATATAGAGCCTGCTTCTAAAGGCAGAGTGTCTGAATGTTAAGTTCATTAAAAACAATGTTGTATGTAAAACAAGTTATAATGTTATAAGACAGTAAATATAGTATCTTCATACTTAAAGTGTGAATGCAGTTTGATTAAGATATAGCCTTATATTGTAAGTTATTATTTCGTATCGATATTTAAACATAGTGCTTGATAAATCATAGATTAAATTCAGAGATTCCTAACTTATATTCTGAAAAAAAACAGAGTATACATTGTTAACAGCTTAGCATAAAGGCATTAAAAGCATTTTATCCCTATCAAAACTAACAAGGCAATAGTTACCTTGACTTGCTATATCAGACTCTATTATTCTTTAGCAAGTCTCTACCCAAATGAGAGGATTTTACTGAAATTGCCAAATTAGCAACCTCCTCTGCGAGGGGGATGCGGGCCGGTGTTATTGACCTCAACCTAATTCGGGCATAGGCCGTGACCTCCCGGGCGATTAGACGCGTTCATCGGCCGAGACAACACGTCTCTCCACCTAGGTAGAGACTGCTCACAGCCCTTGGTACACAAAGGGTTAAGGGATAGCTGGTAGAAAATTCTATGTCATGGAGACACATCTAAAAAAATTATGAAATTTGCTTTTAGTAACCGTGTTTGTGTATCTTCAGAATAGTGATCGTGGTTGTGTTGAAAGGCTTTGAGACTTGTCTTACAGCGTGTTCAGAGGGATATGTCTATTTGGGGATATACCTATGTTGGGTTAATGTTTCTTATAGACTCCTAAACTTCAATAGCTTCTTACAACACTGTCGTAGGTAAAACCAAGGCCTAACGAAACAACCAGGAACTGCACAATCGTATGTAAAATAGCAGACGGAAAATCTATAGCGGAAAACCCTTTTAATACACGGCACGTAAATAGCGGGGGGAGGGCCGAGGGGGGGCGAGAGGAGGGCCGACGCGATTGGCGGCTTCGGAGGCCCGCCCCGCGACGCTGTCTCCTCGCTGCCACCTAGCCAGTGTCCGTCGAACCCTCGCTGTGGGCGGACGCTTCCCCACTGCAGACGACGGCGCAGCGCGATCTCAGCGTGGGCCGCGCTATGCCCGCGCTGGCCGTACGCGACCAGCCCCTCGACTGCTCCATGAGACTGCGCGAGCTGCCAGCCTGGCCGCCGCCCTCCACCGCCCTGCATCGCCACGGTCAGTCCCGCGCTGCTCCTTAAAAACCCTGTGGTCGTGGACATCTGGAAAATCCTAGCTCAGTGGACTCTACCGAATACCGTTGTGTCTCTATCGCAAGTGAACATGTTTCTCATTCTTGTCAACAGAGTGAAATAAGAAACACCTCATCTTTATTTAAGCATACTATATTTGTATTGAACACGCGTTTAAGATAACATTGGTCGGATTTTCTGGATGTCTCTACATAAGGTAGAGTCTTGTTAACTCGTGCTTGTAAGAGATCTTATAGTGTTATTACTTGAGCAACCACAAGGTAATTTAAGGACCAGTGCAGTATCAGTGATAAGTGTCTTTTTAGTGATAATTCCACAGTGGAAGATTCTGCGAATGGTTGAGAGGAATCATCGGTATTGGTGATGTATCGCTACATTGTCTATTGCATATCATATTCTGAAATTATCAGCAATACTAATGTTTTTAAATTCGATCATCCTATATTTTAACAACTTTATACCATTGATGTTCAAACTAAGTGTATATTATTCCATTATACATGTATGTATTATACAATAACAACTAAGATAATATATATTTCACTTTATTATAATGTATATACTAATATTGACTATATTTAAATAAAAATCTGGTTAACAACAACAAAACCACGCAACTAGAGTAAACTAGTATCCATAATACTCAATCTTTAGGCCTAACACATAAAACGAACGTGTATAAACCAACTATCATATTTACATACAATTTTGTCCCCCTAATTGTTATATCAATTACATAACGTGACCCCAACTTGTACCTTTAAGTCAGGTGTACAAAAACATGCAATTGTCATGCATACCTTAATTTCGGAATAATAAAAGGGTGCGACGTGGTGTCATAGTTAATTATATTCATGTACCGCTTACAAATGACTTTAAACCTAATAAGTAAGCACTTTTGTATTTCTTTATTCCCTAATATGAACTAGAATCCTAGTTAATCCTGGATTTGATTAACTATCTATCTGCTTTCTACCTGGCATGTTGTAAAAGGCGATTGAGGTACTAATATTGTTAGAAATTTGTGTGATGGGTTGGCAGTATCATCAATTGTAAGTTAAATGTATTTTTGTCATCTTTGACAGGCTAAATATTCTTCGAAACTTTTGTATTGTTCATTCCTTAGGGAATTAGTAATGTATGTATGTATTTGTATGTGTATAAAAGATATGTGTGTGTAAATTTTGAAAGATGAGTAAGAATGTGTATGGTGGATGTTAGTATTAAATAATTGTATATCAGTGTCTTAGAAATGTTCTTACATAGAATGAAGGATTATTTGTAACATTCTTATTTTGGTTTCTTATTTGAATATCATGTATGTATCTTACTTTGATATACACGAGTTATGTTTAAGTAAGACAAATTATAATAAAATCATGTTATATGGAAAATTCACTTTGCAATCTTTATATTCTTTTATATTAATAACTCTACCATACTAGGATTATATTGTATTAAAAACCTGAAAGCCGACGGTTAGTATCATAACTGATTAGCAAATTATGATCTAAATTACATTTAATATATTATGTTTGTTCTTAACTAATATATTATTTTTAAATTAAACGTTATTCTAAACTACCTACTTAAAGAAAATGTTTCTATTGGATAGCGAAAGAATTTTCAATATAGTTCATATGTTTACTTAATCATTTAATAAATATAAAACTAGCCCTGTTAAAATGTAAGTATACGTATATAGTATCGAAATTAATTTATATTAGAATCTATACTAGTATAATCTTTACTAAATAGATATAATCTTTTACAAATAAATATATTGAACCGAGTCAAAAAGGATTGCTTTAACCAATGTGAAGAGGTTCGAGGTTCGATTTTAATAGAACACAAGTTATTTTTATCCAAATCAATCTTAGAAACATTAGTATTACTTGTTTATTAAAAAAATATATGTGTTAAAAATCACAAGTAACTAATAAAATGACTTTATTTGACCAATGGAAATAAAACTCTCTGCAATAATATAATTATTATAACATCGGGTAGCTTAAATGACAAAGTATTATTGAGTACAATTTCTTATCATAGCCACCACGAATAATTTAATAAAAATAATTTTATTACATAAAGAAAATCGGTAACATTTGATCCACGTCAATATAGGTTTTAACAAGATTTAAGTAACTGTAACCTACGGCATGTCGTAAGAAGCGACTAAGGTATTATAAAACAGTATGTTCTAGGTGATATGCTAGCAACCGGGCAATGTTCATCATAAAAAGTAACCTAGGAGTATTATTGTGTCTCCAAAGTTCTGTCCATCCCGAAAGAGATTAAAGGACGTGAATGTATAAGATTGTAGTTACTTCTGTAAGTCTAAGGGTACCGTATAGTATGAGACGTAGATATAACATATTACCCAATCTATAATTTGGCGGTCGAGTGATGCATTGTTTATATACATGTTTTGTTGTAAAATTTGACTGAGTGAAAGATTAGTATGTTCTTTACTGTATATCGGTGGAGGCAGAGTTAGAACTATGCATTTCTCATCTAGACTCTGATTATATATGCCATATGCGTTTTTATCTATTGACAATACGTATATATTACTGAAACGTAAATTCTTTATTGAATTACCAAAGGGCTAGTTCACTTGGTGTAAAAGTATTTCTAAAACATATTATTATAATCCATTTCTAGTGTGTTAATTCCAGATTTAAACTTTGCTTGTTTTGCATGTATTAATCCATAAATCTATTTTATAATAAATTTAAATCTTTTTACGGTTTGTCAAGTTAATATTGAATTAAATAAAATTATTGGAAGGCTATCTAATCGTAAGATTAAGTCACCCAAATTGTAATTTACTAATACATATACTATAAACTTAAAAAAAATGATATTTATATAAAATAAAAATAAGATATTTTTACATATTAAATCCGTAGATTAGCTACTATAATTGTAAATATTTAAAAAGCTTTTTCTTCTATGGTCTCAATAATATGTCAGGTATAGATGTGACGATATTTGCAAACTTTTCTATACTCCTGGTATATTTATTCACGACAGGAAAATGTGTAACCACAGAGTGTATATCAGGACAGACCTACTCTTCTACAGGGAAACGGGGAATTTATGAAAATGTTACATACAGAGTATGTTAATAAAGTAATTCTTCCTATATATGTATACTAGTATGAAAGAACCAACTTTTTACCTTAGCGGTCCTATGTTAAAAACACTAACTATTGTCTATCCCAAAAGTATACTACTTTTTTGTACTAAGTCCCAATTTTTAATTAAAACTACTCATCATTACTAATTTACCATATTACCACTTCTCAACTTATAAATAGCCCACCCTTAACCAAATCACCTGTCTCGCCACATTGTCAGAGCCGTTACTCATTTGTTTACAACGGTACAAAAGGTCATTCGGTTTTTAGTGACTAGCACACTTATTACTGTTGTTGTAATTATACTCAAATGTCAACGGGTGAGGTAAAAAACTTTACTCAACCTTACGGGATAGTCAAGGAATGAAGATGGGACTTGAATGAAATGTAACCAGCTGTCTGGTTTATTGTGTGAGGTGATTAAGGGGGCTTTTATGAATGCTTATTCGCTGTTTATATTGTTTTGGGAAGGAAGTATTTAGATAGTATTTTATTTAGTTATCAATGAGAAGGTTTTATGAATAAGAATACTATAATTTTCAAACGTTTAATATGAATTTTTAGTATGAAGTCAATAGGCGTTAGAGTTTAATTAATAGTCCTTCTGAGAAGGGATAGATTATACATATTACATTAGCGTCTTTAATCTTTGTCGGGGTGGACAGAACTTTGGTAATATAATATCGCCTAAGTCACTTTTTAGCATCAATATTGTAGTTGTGATAGTGATATTGGTTGAAAAAAAGAAAACAAATTTCTATTACAAGTATTTCCGTACATGATAATCTTTTAAGAACATGATTTCAGTTTTATATGGAAAACTTAGTAAATGTCAATTATTTAAGTTATAATAGCGTTTACAGAGGAATTAATATTATTTATATTCTTTACTAAGCTGTAAACATCGTAACATAATTTTGTTGTACAATTTTAAACTTTTCCACAAGTTAACAATAATTCTTAATTTAATAAAAAAAAAAATATTCACCGTTAATCAATTATGAATTTTCATTCATAATAATAGTCACGAAAAATTATCACCTTGTTCATTACAAATTAATCCGCGAAATAATTACTCATTCATTTTCATTACGCCGAAACGCGATCAACTTGATATGTGCATTAAAATGTGACAAAATAAGTGGTTACAATCAACAGTTTATAATGCTTAAACTATACTTTTTGTAGCGAAATACACAACACAATATTATACTCAGTTCCGAGGTATTTTAGTCGGTATTCTCTCAACGCGGCTTTTGCTTCAGGGATCTTTGGTTAAATTAATGAGTAATGAACCAAATTGTTTTTAAAGGAAAATACATAATTTAGTATCATTAGTTTAAATTTTTTTGAAGTATAAATGATTCCAGTGTGAATTGCTCTTCATTATTACTCTTCATCATTATTATTACTGAATTCAAGTGTTTTAATATTGCTATTACTTTAATAGCAATAAAAAAATTATATACATATCAATTTCACACTGTCCTATCTTTGAATGTTTGCATATTGTGCGTGATTATATTTAATCAAAGCAATAACATTCTCCCAAACAGAGCTTAAAAGCTATAAAAACAAAACCTGTATAAAGATTTTTTTCATCATTTACACTAAATTTTATTACCCTATTATTACTAAACTATACTATATACTAAACTACATATATTCTTCAATCCTTTATTCCACTAATCCGACACGCTCTTAGCCAGTTAAGCCGTTTTTGCTACTCCGTCGCCTCGGTTCTGCCTAATAGTTAAATTTGCATTTTACTTGTTCATCGGACTAATTAAAACTAGTTTATGCATCCAGCGGCGCTCGCGTGATTAATGTATGCAAGGAATTAGTTACTCGAAATCCACTCATTATCTCCGATATTAAGACTTAACGGGTGTTTTGTTTGACTGTAGTTTATATAATGTGTGTGTGTGTGAAGAATGTGTATGATGCTTTTTTGGAAATTTAAAGGGTTGTGTACATTTTATTATTTAACTTAAATTTATTTGTTAATATTAAAATAGGACTATTTGTTTAATTTTGGTTTTTATAAATCATAAAAGAGAAGATTTTAAGAAAGAAGAGTAGATTTTTTAAATATTATCTATGTGTTTATATTTCTCGTTCATTTGTAACTTATTACTGAATTTGGTTGAGTTATACAAAGACCAGTGACTTTTTATAAATTACCTATAGTTCAATTTCATGTTATAAAAGCTACATTTCATCTTTACAAATTTAATTCAATGAAATTATGGTTACCTTCCATCTCTACAAACTGTACCTTTGTTTTATCTATTGGAAATAAAATTAATTAGGTTAGAAAGTAGTTCAGGAGACTGTCATAAGAATGTAAACGTATGTTGCTTTTTTTTATCTTTAAGTATGCATATATTATCAACAAACATTCTAACTCCACACACAACCTTTCAAAACAATTTCCTATCCCAATTTCACACACAAACAAATCTATTAACACACCTAGGGAGGAATCTGATTCGCACCTAATCCAGGCGAAAGGACTGCCCTATTTAACCCTCTCGGCACTCTTGATGCCTCTTTTTATTATCAGATTGGAGTGTTTACCCTGCGACCCTCCTTCCCAAGGAGGGAGCTTATTAAATTTGACCTCCGCGACACAAGAGGGCCTTAAAAGTGTTATCGAATATCTAGAGATTGGTAAAAAGTTGGTATATGTAGGTAGGTGTGTGAGGTATGATTGCCTTTATTGTGAGGTGTGTTTTATAGTTGAGTGTGTATGTAAGTTGTTTATTTTCGAATTACACAGGCCCATTAGGGTATATGAGCCGCTTTATATGAATACCTAAATAAATATAATAAAGAAATTTGTCATAAAAATATATATCTTTACCTTTGTGACAGATTTATACTAACCTAGGTACTTGGGACTTAACGAACCGCACAATAATCAGGTTATACTAGAGGTATCACTAACCAAAAATTTACAATCAAAATTTCCTTCACACAAACTTACATTACTTTTATATCAGAAAACGGGACTTATAGCGTTAATTACTTGTGTAAACAAGTAATTATAATATCTTTTCAAATTCATTATGTAATTATGACATATTTATTTTACTTATTATATCAGAGAAAGCAGGTAATTCTTTGTTTATAGAAGTAATTGATGCGATAAGTCCCTAATTAATATAGGGTTAAGTTAGGGGTGAAGCTAGTTTGGTAACTTGTAATTGTTGTTGATACTTCTAATTACTTACATTAAACGTGCTATTTATGAGATATGGCAGGCTTTAAGTAGGTTCAAATATAGATTCATTATCAAAGTCACGAATATCTTTCAACTAATTAAACATATGATCTACATAACTGTTGTCTAAACTTAAAACTGTTACAAACATCTGCACAATTGCCGTTCGAACAGTTATTTACGACGCAAATACCCACCCTTTCAGTTAACAATTAATAAATATCAGTTAACGGGATTACGAAAGGCCACAAACTTAACGCAAGGGCTGAGAAAGGGTGACCATAAAAAGGAACTAGTCTCGAAGGACCCCTGCCCTTATCTCGAACATGCTCCTGCAATACACCTGTACAAGAATTCAAATAAAAGTTCGCAAACAAAAGTGTAGGGTGACAAATGTTTTGGAGTTTTTTCTCTAGTGTTTTGGGAGTGTTATAGGGGATATAGTGGACGCAGATTTAGTGTATTTGTTAATACGTAGGTATGTACCTTGACTATTAATTTTCTAATTTCCTATTATTATTATAGACAAAACTACTACTAAAAATAAAAAGAATACGGT
Organism: Leucoptera coffeella; assembly: GCA_030578115.1. NCBI lineage: Eukaryota > Metazoa > Arthropoda > Insecta > Lepidoptera > Lyonetiidae > Leucoptera > Leucoptera coffeella. The sequence continues at coordinate 224,651 of JAMBLF010000323.1, read as the reverse complement.
AAATATGAACAAAACCATTTTAAGAATTCGGGATAATCGCCTGCATACAATAGCAACCTTTGAATCTTTATCGTTGTTAATTATTTGATACTTTCAGAAAACTTCTAATTTGACATTCAAACCATAGCTAATATCGCAAGGGATAACAACCATGATAAGTACCTATGTCACAGATATAAGAATATTATAATAGTATACTCGTATCCTATGTATATTCCTGACAACCCTGAGCATATTATATGTATAACATGCTATAACCTATCTATCACATTTATTTCAATAACACAACAGTTATTACCCTCTGTAAACACAAGGTGACACTCGTTACTATAGTCAAGGTTCGAGGATCCACAAAATTGGCTTCGAAAGTCGTTGGTGATTAGGCTTCACACCTCCGTCATGATATAGTCATTTTACGATTGTCGTCATTATCGGCGTCACCGTTGCGTTTAGTTTGAATGGTTATGTGTGAGCCTTTAAATTGATATGCTTCCTGTCAACTTGAGGTAAAGGATGTTAAGTATGTAGTGTGGTATGTAAAAGATTGTTTAAATTTAGTCTATTGGATTTACGACGTTATAAAACACATTATAAGATTAACGACAATAAATTAATAGGTTTGAATATATCGAATCATTAGTTCATTAATAATAGTATATACACTAGTCATTGTATAGTGTATTTGCATGTAATTGTTCATAAATTCATGCCTCTACGTTTTATAGGATTAAGCAGACTTTCAATGGCTACTTTGAACAATCCTGGCTAATCTCTCTTGCTTCTCATCCACCAAATGTAACCTAGTATCATTTACTTAATATCCATTTTATTCCTCGAATTTCATTCATTGTTTTCATACTCTCTTTTCTATGCCACCACAGGCTTAACATATTAGATATTCACGCATCAAATTACCTTGGTGTGTGAGATTATCGACTATCGCAAGGTGATCCGACCAAATTCGACAGTAATAGTATTCGATCGAAGCCCTAGTAGCAATTAATCCCGTCGAGCCTTTTGGGAACCGCAGTAAATGTCCTGCCAGTCGGTTATTTATGCCTTGCAAGGGTTAAGGGGTCTATTTATATCCACAGAGCTCCCTAGGGACCCAGCTGGGACCTGCTCGTGAAATATGGAGGCCCATTGTCCGTCAATCTATCAATCTATTACTGTTTAAAGAAGGTTGTGATTCAATTAGATTGGGGAGGCAAAATGACCAATAGGAAGTGGAGTGGCCTACCGGTTTCTGTTAATGATAAGCATGGTAGGTACATAGTCATATCGAACTTTACCAATGACAAAGTACATATTATGAAGTACTTATGTCATAATAGATTAGAGGCCATACACAATTACGAAGATGATAATAATATTGAAGGACATTATTACACCGATTGAACTAGTCCCTTGCTAAGTACATTTAAGACTTGTGTTAAGGATACTAGGTCAACGTATATTTAACGGATAAATACATATATAGCATATATAATGAACAACCAGACTGGAAGCAGAAGAAAAGCGTGGTTCTTAACTTTGCCTCCACAAGTCGAAGATGGACTTACAAATATTTGATTGCTTTAGGGATAATATGGGGTAATGTAATCAGGACGTTTTTGTTTCTGGAGACAATAATTACTACATAACTTACAAACTTATACGCTAACATCTAATTCCCATTAAGATTACTAAAGAACTAAACACTATATTATAGTCACTGGTCCACGTTTGTAAGGAAGTATATACACTCATATCTCTCATTAAATCCATCTTCGTAGCTATTCGTCACTTTCCCATACAAGTACTGAAAGGGGTTGCGTGGCCCGCAGCACGCACTGCCCAATCTAAATGCACATTTCAAGAGAGTTTCACCGAATGAATATTAATACCGTAATCCATACACCGAAAGCAGTCATAGACCTCTGTTTGAATAAAGAAACGCTATTATTTTGCGCCTAACAAGGTGCTGGGGACAGGCCGCGCAAAGATCATAGCTTCCGTTAATTAAGGAATGAGAGATGGGAGTGCTGTGAGTAAATACTGGGAATTACTGGGCTTGTAGGATTAATATGGTTGTTGGTTTGGGTATTGGGTAATTATAAAATATATAGGGAATTTAAAAGAGTGTAATTATTTATGATTTTTATTTTAATATTTGTGTTGAAATGTTAATAGACAAAATATCCTTCAATATTTTAATGTAGCTATTAATATTTTAATTTTACACGAAACTGTTTAATTTAATAAATATTAATGCTCTTTTAAGTTTTATACGGATATAAAATTACTTCGTAATGAGCATAAAAATATTAAAACCATAAGACTTCTTACATCATCCAAATATCACTTTAACAAATTCATCATCTTTGACCCCACAGCTACGCATCACATAACCCTTTAAGTTTATATAGTATTTACTAAGAGTATGTTTACTTACTCATTCATTGTACTTACGAGTAACAATCTCCCAGTATATATCGAATTCCCTTCCCTATTCGTGGCGCTTGCCTTTACAATTTTAATTATGCCGTGGGGCAATGAGATGAGCACGAAATATTCGGCTTACATGCTAATTAACTCAGAATTTTACATAAGTATTCTAAATAAGAATTTGAACTGGCCTTTAGAATTTCTAGGCACGGCTTAACAGTTGTTACTGTTGCCAAAAATGTGTACGTTTACAGTAATGTTGGTTTGTTATCTCTTAGGAATATGTTCATTAAATACGGATTCATTTAACTAAAACATTTAATTATGTTACCTAACCTTGTTAATTCCTTTTTTATAATATTTGCTTCCTTAACTTTGTAAAAAAAATTGTGTTTGGCTAATGCAATAGTAGAGCCGTTTACGAATGAATGGTTTCAAAGAATCACATTGTATTTTCAAAAATACGAGTATATACTATAATAAAATAATCGAGTCTCATAAAATCAGGGAAAATAAAAAGGCTTTATAATTAAATAAAGACATATTCCGTTTATGGTCTTTTACTTTGAAAATTTTTAATCAAAATTCCAAAACATGTGTTCATAATATGAACAAAATTCTCATTTGCCAAATATTTATTCAAATTCCAAACCTTATAATTTCACCTTTTTGGTAAATTAAACTAACGTATATAAGCAACAAAATAACCAATATTTCCACGAACACATTTCGAACACTTAGCACATACGACCACATGCGATTTAAAGGTAAACGCTAATCTAAACGTTCATTAACCGACATGCAAACCTATTAACAACGGTTGCAGTTTACACAATCAAAATAATTGGACATAGATATTAATATAATCTAGATTGAATTATAAACTCTTTAACGATCATTTATTTTATGGTTTGCTATAAATACTTTTTATTTAATGCTCTACTTTTTACACTAAATATAAAATTGAATTTAGATCGTATTTTTATAACACTAAAGCTTAAGTAAATTTATGGTATAATTTAGAATTTGTAATATTTCGTTGTAATATCGATTTCATTATTTCCGTTTTGTTTACGAATTAAATATGCAATGGATTTTTGTGACTTAGTTCCGTTCAAGTCTTATAATACCAAAAGATATAGACAGAATTAAGAGTTCCAAAGAAGATTTCGTCACATTTGGTCTGTTTTCGGATATCGAATAAATGACTTGTCTTTAGGTTAATAGCAAACAACTCGACCTCTGCTCCCTAAGTCATCTCATACGATACACTGGGAAGCAATAAAAATATTACCTTCACATATACCTCAATAAATTATGTCCATTGAAATCCCGAAGAAACTTCCACCACATTTAAGCCTGCCATTGATAATTAAAACTGCAAATTTTAATTTTTGTTTAAAGTATCTAATAATATGGTACTTTATTTGAAATGTATGTATAGGTAAATGTAGGTCCCATGATAGTCTGAGACGTAAAAAGAATGCTAACTTGCTAACGTTCTTCCTGGCATGTTGTAAGAGGAGACTAAGTGACTAAGGAGGTAGTGGAATCGTTTGAGCGATGGGCTAGTAACCTGTCACCTCATGTTCCATATGACATCACATAGCCAATATTCATGTTAATAAGTGACCTAGGAGATGTTTTCATGTCTCCAAGGTTCTGTCTACTCCGAAAGGGATTAAAGAACGTGAATATAAAATACGTGAAACGTGAATATATGTATATGTAGAAAAAATAAATAGTTTAAGAAATCAGATGTGAGATTTTTGTTATATGTATAATATATGTGTATTATTATGACCAATATATATAAGATGTAATATTATTGTTCTATGTATAAATTACAATTTTGTCATTTGTTATTTCGGTCCAGATTTTTCACTTTATCATTTTATGTTCTCTGTGAGACATATTTATGGAAATGAGTGCATTTATTTTCCTATGTATCCTTGTTTTTACGTATTTATTGTCTGTGTTCATTTCTGTTTTGTTTCCTTAATAAATAAATAGATAAATATTATGACCAAAGTATTGAAGGTTCTATGCATTTCCGTTGCAGTGTCTGGCCGCGGCGGCGACCTTTCCATGGGCGGCTACTACGGCACCCAAATGTGTCTTGATCTCAGCGGTAAGTGCTAATAGCTAACTAACTACCTTTCTTTTCAGTCACCTTATAAGTAACTGTTACCGCCATCTTGAGGATTTTTTTCAGGACTAAAAAACCTGCGATTACTTTTAGATTTAAATGTCTTTAAAGGCATTGAACGACATAGTAGTAGACATAGTATAAAACAAAGTCGCTTTCTCTGCCCCTATGTCCCTTTGTACGCTTAAGTCTTTGAAACTACGCAACGGATTTTGATGTGTTTTTTTTTATAGATAGAGTGATTCAAGAGGAAGTTTTATATGTATAATAACATCCATTATATAGCCAGAAGTGCGAAGCCGGAGCGGGTCGCTAGTGAATGTATTAAATATGTATGTTACTGTGAGGATGGTGAAATCATTTGTCGACTATCCGGTATTGATTTGTAGGTCACTTAATATCCCTTAGCTTAGTAGCGTTCAGGTGGCCAACCCTTCGCTTCTAAGGTCTTCTAATACAAATTTAGTGACTTGTACCTCTCTCAAGTACTTTAGAAGTTCGTGAGTCGTGAAGCCGTCGACAAAGCGTGACGATCTGTTCCCGCGTTCATTCATCTCCTAATTGAGAGGCAAAAAAACAACTAGCTGCCGTGACGGCGCGTATAATCCAATTACGAGTGTCGCCATCATGGACTATAATGGGAAAAAGTGTATGTGGAGTGAGAAAAAGCTGTGGAACTGATAGTCTTTTGATAGGCTGGTTTGGTAGGTTGATGCTCTAAGGTTCTAATTTTGGTTTAATTTTGTTGTGGGTTGATATGACACTAGCTCTAAAGGCTACATATACTAAGTCTCTTTATCCCTTGAAAATACTTTTAAAAGTAAGTATTGATATAAGTAGTCTCGGTGTTAATAAGACATATAACAGTCAGACGCTATATTGAAGAGTGACGTTAGGAGCACCTATAACCGCCGAGAGTGTATGGGAAGATATATGAATGTCAATGAAACGAAAGTGGTCTGTCAAGATCGGGACAAATGGGGCTCCGTGATCTCTGCCTATCCCTCTACAGGGAATCAGGACTGATGTGTATGTATGTAGTCTCGTGTATTTTTAAACACTCGCGATTTATTCACACATGAGTCTTCCCGCGACCACTGCCTATGCAACTAGGTCGAAACGTCGGGTGTAATAAAGGTATTTGTATCTTTATTAATTTATCGTGATACGACCCGGTCTCACATTGTAAATAAAATAAGTCATACTAGACCGGTAAACGTAAACAAAAGACAGTTTACAAGATACGAACATATAATAATAAAGCATTTATTTACAGCAACAAAAACATACACAATACAAATATTTTACAAATCAAACTTACAAACTATAGCTTGTGCATGTTATTGTCGCAGCGAAAAGGTTCTAACTCAGCTGGGTATGTTACGTTTGGTGGCAAATGCAATGCTGATATTATGTTAGAACAAACCAGAGGGCAAAATTAACAATAAGAGATTAATAAACATATATATTAATAAGTGAGAACTATAAATAAATTATTATAATAACATATTGAAATTATACAGTATATAAATGTTAAAAATGTTTTTTATAAACAAAATCGAACGTTGAATTTCAAAATTCGAATAGAACACTTCTAAATTCGAATGCAAAATCGCTATTCCATTCGCCATTTGCATGCGGGCTGCCTACCTGCGGACAGATGGTATTTTTTTCGATCAATTTCGGATTTTTTTTCGATCGTTTCGAATTTTTTCGATCATTCAACTGAGGATTCGTACCTTTTCGTATTCGTGCTTCGTCCTGATTATCTAGTAAGTGATTTATGGGGAGCGCGCGTCGGGTATTATTGCTTACTTGCGAAGTTAACAAAGGTTAAAGCAAAGCATATAGCAATGTGATATCTTACAGGGTGGGTAGGGATTTGTGGCTGTTAATGTGAAGAACTTTGAGTAACTTATTTTGCTAATTGTAAATAAGTTAATATAGATCGCCTTGATATAAAAGAATGATGAATTATATCCGTAAAGATGTATCTAGAAAAATCTTTTGTAATTAGCCCATTGTTGAATACACGACTCTAACTAAACGTAATAGTTAGTAATGGTGCATCCATATAGTCCAAAAACACCAAAAAATCTATAAGTTCTCGTCTCGTACAACTCACCAAAATGCATTCGATTACATTCTACTCAATTCCCAAACAAGTACACATTCAATATTTACAATATTCTATCATTAGATGTCGCTCATAGTACAACACAATAAGATGTGACTCGAAAGAAGTTTCTCATACAGTCACGCGATTAAGTGTATGAACTTTAGTCGAATGAACTTACTCGTAATTAGATGCATTGTCTTACTTATAGAAAACGGTAAGAGTAATCTGCATTTTAGTTCTTTTAGAACTGTATTTGATTTGCGTGCTGATATGTTATTTATAAAAAGGGTAACGTAAGAAGTACCTATAACCGCCGAGTGTGTATGAGTATCAATGAAGCGAAAGTAGTTTGTCAGGATCGGGACAGATGTGGGATCCGTGATCTCTGTCTATCTAACAGAAAACATAAAGTAACGTATTTTCAATTTAAATATCTAGATATAAATTACCTACCATTTCGGTTTATAGGGTTTTTAGACCTAACACATGAACCTTACAAACCTCTGTCTATCCCACAAAGGGAATACAGACTTAATACTTACGTTATTCATTCGCAATACACACATTCCCGAATCAGGTAGACAGAGAAAGGAAGTCACAAAAAACGCATTCTTCAATTCTGCCAAAATTCTAATCGTTTTTGACCAATCATGACGTATGTTCCTTTGCTAGTCTGGGACGTATATTTATGTATCTAGCTGCCTTTCTGGGCATGTTATATATTATACTGTTCTAGCTATATGTATGTAACTATTGATAGTTCCTGCCTTTCCTGTTACGGAAGTAAAAACGTTTATATATTGTATGTATGAATGTATGGTAACACGAATATTACCTATATAACGATGTTTTAGATAAGATTAATTGTAGTTGGCAAATCCTATATAGGACATATCCAATGATGCATAGTCGATAGGGTCAAAGAACATATAGCTGCAGTCAAGAAAATGCATCTGGAGCCATAGGCCACTAATGCTTTTTGCAAGATAACAGTTCAATATCAGATCAGTAATAGTGTGAAGTTGGTAGCGGTTGACCAAAAGTGTCAAAATTCACTAATCAAATCATAAGTGTCAAATTTCATTTAAACAATGTAGAAATTTATCACTTTTGCTAATCTAACCAACTTCACACTATAACTGATCTGCTAATGAACTGTTATTTTGCAAAAAACATTAGTGGTTTAACGTCCCATATGTAAAAGTGCAAAACCCCGTGATATTACTGTAGTGTGTAAACGTGACTTTAGAAGCGTTGATGAAATTGAGGGTAGTTGGTGAATCTGACCGTCAGTTGACCCGTGACAGCTGAAATGTCAGTTAACAAAGGTAATACATTGTTTATATATACGCGATAAGTCCCGTTTTCTTAAAGTTAATAAAAGATAAAAATATAACGAAAGTATTAGTGAAATGTTTATCTCTGTCTGTCCTTTGGAATCTATAAAGGTTAGTGTAAATAGCTTATAAACTTTGTGGTTTTATATTTTAGTCATATACATTCATATAAATTCATATCTTTAACCGATCAAATTCAAATTGATATCATCATCACTACATAGTATAAAACAAAGTCGCTTTCTCTGTCCCTATGTCCCTTTGTATGCTTTAATCTTTGAAACTACACAACGGAGTTTGATGCGGTTTTTTTTAATAGATAAAGTGATTCAAGAGGAAGGTTATAAGGTATAATAACATCCATTAAATAGCCAGAAGTGCGAAGCCGGAGCGGGTCGCTAGTTTATTAATAAGTTATATATAATAATCTATACAATTAACTCATTAATTATATTACTACATAGTAAATAATTACTATAATTGGTACCGTCTGGTGCATAAATATAATTCTAACTAGCTGCCGTTCTTTCCGACATGGCGTACAAGACAAAGGGTTAAAGGAATCTATTGAAAGATGGGCTAGTAACCTGTCACCAATGTGGTATATGACATAATATTGATGCTACAAAGTGCAATATGTCACATTATGTGGTCTTTAAAGTTCTGCCCACTTCAAAGGGATTGATGTACGTGAATATATGTATGTATGTTAATATGCTTATTCATTTTAATCACTACATAGTATAAAACAAAGTCGCTTTCTCTGTCCCTATGTCCCTTTGTATGCTTAAATCTTTGAAACTACGCAACGGATTTTGATGCGGTTTTTTTTAATAGATAGCGTGATTCAAGAGGAAGGTTTATATGTATAATAACATCCATTGAATAGTAGAGTAGGGTATGTATTTTATACCCGTGCGAAGCCGGAGCGGGTCGCTAGAATTAATATAATTATTAGTACCCCATTCGTTAAGACTTGAATATAATACGAAAATTCAGGCAGGTAGTTCATATTCATTTTACGTCCTAAATCTGCATATTGATTCCTTTATGTTTTAATCATTATATGCCCATCCTTATATCCCTTTAGGGGTAGATAGGACCTCTGTGTTAATATATCGTCGGTGGCTTTTAGCTTTTTTTAATTTAATGAAAATAAAAATACATTTACGAAATTCGTCAAATACTACGGTGAGGGAACACATCGTGAAAAAACCTACATTCACGTCCTTTAATCCCTTTCGGGGTGGTCAGGACTTTGGAGACATGAAAACATCTCCTTTCACTTTTTAGCATCAATATTAAGGTTGTATCACATGGAACATTGGTGACAGGTTGCTAGTCTATCGCCCAATAGATTTCATACACCTTAAGACCCTTAGTCCTCCTTCATTCCGGGAAGAACGGCAGCTAGTTAGCATTCTTTTTACGTCAATACAGATACGATCTAATAACCTTAATATACTATTTTTAATCTATGAATGTCTTTAGCTGGCTGTATACTACGTTCCCATGTCTTGTGAGGACGTTGCCTCGATTTTAATAAAAAGTTTTCATCACGCGATATACGAACTCTTTGTTTGTAAACTGCTTGGGGTTATGCAAAATTACTTCCTGTTTTATAAGACAGTTTTACTTATTACGACTTTTATTAATTATGGGATAGGCAGAAGTAAGTGATTATAAGTATAAGCTGAATTTGTGATTGTCTTTTTACGTCCCAGCTAGCACGGAATATTCAAATTTGGAATTACTCGTGTGTGAATGATTTTAATTTGAGGTACTTAAAGCACCCAATTAGAATTAATTAATGATTTTAATAAGAGATAAATAAAATATATATAAACATATATTTTACGACTTTTATACTTTGTGAGGAAGTCAGAGGTTTGAATGTCTATGTGTCATGTATGTCAAAGTCAAATGTTTTTATTCAATATAAGTACAATTACAGTACATTCATTGAAAGTCAAATCATTTACCTGACACTGGTTGTCTCTTGGCATTGATATTCTACCGTTGGTTCGGAAGCCCTGGCTCGGAGAAGAACCAACAAGAAACTCCGGCTTTCAGGATTTTTTGCCCAGTGCCAGTTACAAAAACAAATTAAAAAGAAACATAAAATTATCTTTGCACATATGTTGCCATTGAACATACATTCACACATACACATCACGCCTGATTCCCTGAAGAGGGGTAGGTAGAGATCTCGGATCCCCATTTGTCCCGATCCTGACAGACCACTTTCGCTTGTGACACTCATACATCTTCTCATACACACTCGGCGGTTATAGGTACTCCTAACGTCACCCTTTTTCAATATAGTGAATAAGTATTGAATTGTATTATTAACTAGCTGCCATTCTTTCCGGCCTACGTATGAGGTGACTAAGGGACTAGGAGTCAATAGAATCTATTAGGTGATGGGCTAGCAACCTGTAGAAAGAATAATATAATATCCCTTGAGAATTAATGAGAGATTTTATCACTATCACTACATAGTATAGAACAAAGTCGCTTTATCTGTTCCTATGCCCCTTTGTATGCTTAAATCTTTGAAACTACGCAACGGATTTTGATGCGGTTTTTTTTAATAGATAGAGTGATTAAAGAAGAAGGTTTATGTGTTTAATAACATCCATTAAATAGCCAGAAGTGCGAAGCCGGAGCGGGTCGCTAGTATAATATAATACTAAAAATATATACAGCACTAAGTAATATGCCTTTGTTCCACGAAAAAGTAATATATTACAACTATTCCCAAGGGGATATCTAGAGATACAAAGCCGTCTTATGTACTTAGTATATAATATATGTACATACAATTTATTTTGTGAACGATTACTATTGGATCTAATAATTGACTCAAGCCTCTGATCACCCCGAATAACTTAACGGTCGTGAACATTATATATCAGATATATTATATACAGCTAAGTTGGAATAGGTATAGTGCTTGTAAATGGCGACATGGCTTACCTGTCACATTGAGTACTGACTATCTGGTCAACACGTGGGTTCGAGGTGGCCATAGAATTACTACCTTCGCAATTGCGGAGATGGATACAAGAAGATCTGACTACCTCTTAAGGGTTGATAGTCGTAAAGAGTAAGTTACGGTCAAAAATACCTAAAATTTTAATGGTCATTGTATGTTTTTATTAAGGGTTTGAGTTTTTTAGTCTCTGCAGACCCAAAATACTTTTATGACCGTGTTAATATTTTAAATAGTTATATTACTATCGTTAAAAAAGGGCCGGCTTTGTCTGCTTACCTTTTTCGGGACTTTCACCAATTATATACACATTATGACGGTAAATTTCAAGGGGGTGGATGAAAGTTTGGGTTGGTATGTTCTTTAGTCATATAAAAGTAGGTTGAAGTTGGAATATTCCAGAAAAAAGTTACCGTTTGCTAGCCAGTAAAGATAAAAAGGATCTTTATTAACTAACGGGCCATATTCGGTTATTTAACATTTGTATATTAACGACCTTCTATGCCATTCGAGATAGATAGAACCTTGGCCACATAACAACGCGAATATACGTAATATATCCCTTATTATTCACAGGACAGTGAGTATTAAATATGCAACTTAAGTGACAGTTTGCTAGCACATCACCCAATAAATTCCCTTTATCCTAGTCCTTTAATCACCTCTTATTATACACAAACAGAATCTTATTCAATTTACATATTAAAAAACAAACTAAACGATTTTCCAATCAAATATTATCAATTCGATTTATCACTTATTGAAAGACAAAACAATACTTTATAAAAATTCTGTCACAAGTCTCTCTCTACTATATTTGAAATATTAGCAAAACGAACTGTTATACCACTATTGCGATTATAATATGTATGTTTCTGTGTGTGTTCGTAGTGGCATGGAATAAGCAAGCTCAGGTAAGCGATGTTTTTGCATTTGTACAAAAAAGATGAGTAGGGCAGTTGCGTGCGAGAGATTCCCAGTTTATTGCTTTATCCACTATGATATTAAAACTGAAGATTTATTTGACTGTCGTAGAGTAAAACAGCTGCCTATCTGCTTTGTGTTGTAGGAGGTGAATAGGTTATGGTGGTTGAGATAGGTATTTTTGGTTATAAAGGTTAAGGTTTTTTGAATCTGAAATTTGATCTACAATTAATTAGATGAATGCTAGTTTATGTCGTTACTTTAACAGAGGTAACTAAGGGCATAGGGTAAATACTTTCGGTAGTATAGCTAGGTTACCTATCACCATTAATGTACATTAAAACATTATAACAAAGTTAGTCACGCTTAACGCTTAAGGTGAGTGAATATATATGAAGTCTATGAGGTTGTATCACCTATTATGTTTAAAGGCATGTGAGTACATGCGTAAGTAGATAAGATAAACACAGTAAGTCAGGGTTGGCTCGTTAAAATGATAAGTCTCAACTGAGCGAGTGTCAGATGCTTAGAGGCAGGCTCATTACGGCGGTGTCGCGTGTCGCGCGGTATAAATAGCGAAACGGTGCCTAACTGCGCGCCCCGTTAACGGCCGCTAATTAAGCGGAGGCTCTCCTGCGCCGGAGCCTCCCAGATGTCAATTGCCGCCTAACGCGCCGTTACGATGCCCAAAGAGCGTTCAATTAAGTTAGCTTTTTTACGCGTTTTTTGTCCGAAATATCTCCGAAAGCTTCGGGGAAAGCTCGGCGACAAAAAACGCGGAGACGCTTTCTAATCGTCACGTCGTCCGCTCGGGAGTCGCAGGGTGGGCAGGGACAGGTGAGGTGACCTTTGGCGTCCCGTTAGGGCACCTGCGGCCGTTGCGCTCCCGTTGCCCCCAAGGCCATAGGGGCAATTAGAGCGCGCCCCGCCACCGTAAATGTCACCGTGAACTTTGCGGCCCGTCGCGGCCCACTGCCTGCTAACGGGGCTCCTATCGTCTCGCCCTCGCCCTAATGGCCGCCAAGATTGCGCACGCGCTCCTCGCGCATCGATCACGTGCGTGCGCCGATCGATCGGGTAACGAGGCGCGCGCTCCCACGCACCCACCGCCCTGCGCTCTCCGGCGCATTCGCCACTGGTACGTGATGCCCCCGCGCCCACGCTGATTGAGCGATGACACGTAATTGTCACAACGCAACGTTTGGCGCACTCTGCGAGCGATTACGCCGCGCAATTAGGCTTTGTCTGGCCAACTTTGCTAATTGCCGCTCTTTGCGTAATTGAACTAAAGTGAACGTGTCTGATTCGCTTACTGCGTCTACGTTTTCGTTCGCATTTGGGGCTATTTGTGAGCGCATTGGTATTCATCCCCCGGCGGGCGGCCATCATTGGCGATTTCACGCGTGGTGCGCAGCGGTTATGCCGCTCGGTTGGGCCGCGGCCCTGCGCCTCCCCCGCAGCCTCCGCGCCGCAATTAGCCGCGGTGACTGGCGGCGGCGCATCGCCACACGCCACAATGGGCGCAGCTGAGCGAGTGCCGTACCCTTCCGAAGCGGCGGATTCCCATTCGAATCGCTTCTTATTGGAACGCCGCGCCGATCGGAGTCCAATTCTTATTCGCCCGCTCTTATAAGATCCGAGGCGCGTCGATAACGCAGCGCTCTTATCGGAGCGAGGAGATGACGAGGCCTCCAAATGAGATCATCAAAGTTGACGGTTAATAGCGTCGTTCGAATAATGGAAGATCGGTATCGGCTGGGCCTTGTTCTGGCGCGCATTGTGCCCGTGGCGGCGCGCGCTCTGATGGTAATTAGAAGCGCGCGCCCGATCGCCATGATTAAATGTTTGTTAAAACTCGGAATAGTTGCGAGTCATGGCGAGGCATTTGCCTAAGCCGCCGCCGCCACCGCCGTCGCGCGGAGGAGAATCGGGCCCTCCCGGAAGGTTGCATATTATTAGCGGCGCTATCTGGGTGCGAATCTGGCGACATAATTGCGCTATCAGTGTCAGGGCGCCGGAGCGCGACGCCCTCGCCGCCGCTCCTTGTTCGCCGCCATTGCACTGTGGCAACGGCATTCATCTGTGCACTCTATGAGAGAGGCCACTAATGAGAGAGACGCACCACTCGGCCTGAGCGGCTGATGGGCGCACAATGGCTGCCAACACTTCGCTTCCTGCCACGTGGGCCTCCTGCTGCAGCCTCTGGCGGGGAGTGCGCGGGGCGCGGGGGGCGGGGTGCAAGCTGCGGATGTGTGTCGGAGGGTGCGACAGGTCCCTGCTTGAGAATCGCGTTTTTTGGCAAAAAGCGAGATTCCGAACAATGGTGACCCATTTCCCAGCCGTGGGAAGGAATAACGATCGAATCGGGCTTTTTGCTAATAAAAAGTGCATTACCCCATATTTTAAAAAACGACGGGAAGTAAAAAACGCAGCGAATGCGCACATTGTTCGCGCAATATTGAAATTTAACCGGGAAGGGTGAGATTTACGCCGATCGTAACGGTTTTCGCAAAAAACCCCGACGCACCTTTGCTTCGGTGACATCAGTGCTCCAGTAACCGACTGCGCGGAGCAGCTCCTATGGCGACCTGCCTCGAAGAGTGACAGCCGATGGTAATGAGGCGAATCCCCACCGCCACCTATCATCTAGGGCCTATTACCTTCATGAGAACCGGAACGACATTTGTGGCTGCAATTTGTATGACTCCATCACTTATTCGCTCGCCATTTATTCATACGCGAGCGGTAATCATGTGACGAAAAAACACGATGTACTGACAACCACCGCCATTAGGCGTGCTTCTAGAAATTAATAACGTGACTGCACAGATTGTTATAATGTAATTAAGGCTCACTTGTGGAGCTACTTGCACCCACTCTGTTTGTGTGGGTCTGAGATTTATTAGTTTAGACCATTGTTACTCTAAACAACAACTTTTTATTGTTCGATATCGAATAAGGTTTCTAAATGTATTAATTAACTTGTATATTCGACTCTACTATTCTATTTGTGGGTTAGATAATAAAAAAGATCTACAAAATACGCCTCACAGAAATACGATCTTAAACAGGTTACAAATAATACTCATATAAATACATAAAATAATTTAGAACTCCCAGCAATGCAACCAAAAATGCCACTGACGAATAACTTACTAACATATGATAAAAATACACAAAAAGTCCAAACCTTTTTAATACCTATTCGCTCTATATAAAACTTACATAAGTCACAACTATAGTTTTAAGAGATTTGCTTTTCATACTCATAATTAACAACTAAACGAGACTTATCGCGTACGTTTTTATATAATAAAGTTACCTTTATTAACCCGACGTTTCGGCTAAATTGCAGCAACCTTGGTTACGGGCAAACTGACCACAATCTCAACTACCCATTCACAGCACCTCACTTCAAGTTCAATTTTCTCCTAACCCGCGCCTCACTTTATAGAAATTTCAATATGTTCACAGGCCATTACCTATCCCATATTGACTGTCGGTCAATTTGAGCGAATGATTGAGCCGATATGGCAACTAGATGTGTCCCACGCTTCCTTACCGAGCGTGATGTACTTAAGGCTTTTTATCACGTGTATTAGACCTAACTAGCTAGGTGTATTGGTCAACACGTAGGTGGCCATAGAAATACTACGTTCGCAATTGCGGAGATGGACACCCGAAGCTTTAACTACGCCGCAAGAGTTGATAATCGTGAACGCGTTTGTTTGTTTTTTGCCTAGATATGGCTATTTTTCAG
The DNA here is from genome assembly GCA_030578115.1 of Leucoptera coffeella. NCBI lineage: Eukaryota > Metazoa > Arthropoda > Insecta > Lepidoptera > Lyonetiidae > Leucoptera > Leucoptera coffeella. Next base: position 208,940 of record JAMBLF010000323.1, on the reverse strand, counting down.
CTAAGGATATTATGTAGAGTTTATGATATTTGACCTTACTGATAGCTAGATATAGGTACGTGTAAGTTTATATGACTTCAAAATGTTAGAACATAAAGTTTTAAGAGAAAATTTTCAATGATAAATAATTTACTTCATAATTCATATTGCTTAATGACATCATAAACTTGATTATGCTAAAGTTAAACAAGGAGATATTGATCTCGGTCCTGAAGTGGTGTTATGGTGATAGCATTAACATGAAATATGGAGAAAACCATACCAAATAAGCTGCGCTTACATAATTTTGAATAAACGGATCCGTAAATGATACACGATATTGCAGTGAAAGATCGAATATTATAATTAATCGACATTTAAGAAATGCGTGAAACTTATTTTATTCTTAGATTGGTTCTGTTTTATTTAAATACTGTAGCTTTACCGGCTCTTTTAAGGTTCAGTATACGCTATAAATTCAACACGACATAAACTGGCATTAATACACTCGCAACAAGTTTTTACCTCCAAACAATATTTACAAATAAGTGTACGACGTGACTGGAACATGACAGAAACTAATGTCTTTCAGCTGTCATGTATAATGTACAAAGCGTCATGTTGGGTGATATTAAACCTACTTTTTGCAGACCTCGTCCGTCACTCGATTATCGCAGTGTTGAAATATGGACGGCCCGTGATTGATGGTAAAACGGTAATTTAATTTCCTATAATATATTGCTAGTGCATATGTATGGACTAGGTATATGCTACCTCAATATGCTATTCACGCTTCAAGACGGTTAAGCTATTTGTGGTAGTCAGATTCTTGAGTCTCTACTTTTATATACACAAGGTCTTTCGTTGGTCAAATCAGTAAGGTCTTATATTATACTTCAAAATGATCACTACCACTGAAAATTCAAGTCAAATATTTTATCAAAAACATGTATTTATAACTTACATAAGCGGTCACAATAACTGTATTATTGGATTAAATATATACTCGATATAAACACTTCATATCTTATTTTAACCATTATAATTACGTACTTACATTCAAACATAATCAATTAAATAATTCTTAATTTTATTTCAATCACATTTAACAATAACGAGTTAAACATTAACAAATGAAAAAGATAACCCGACAAAAAGTTCCAAGATTCTCGATAACAACCTCACACTTTTTGGTGTAAAAACTCTATGCCTCGACAGATGGTTAGATAATTTCGCCTCTGAATATGGGGTTACTCAGATACCTTTATAAATGCATATTTTTTGTCAAAACATCGCAGATGGAGACATTTGGATTCCGATGTCACGAAATACATTGTTCGTTCAAGATCTATGGCAATGAGAGACGAATTCGTTATTGGATTATCAAGATTTGCTTAATATACTTGTGATTTTCGATCGCAGTAAAGATTTGTTTGTAGAATGCTATGCTTAACTTGACTTATTAACGTAAAACTTTATTTAGTACATTGGTATACTTTTGTGGATAGATTAAATTTAAGTTATTAAGTCGCTGTTTCCAGTTAATTTTTAACTAAGAACAATAATATATCGTATGTTTCTCGTAAACAAGCTTATTTTGAAGCTAATATTCTTTGTACACTTTTATTCATTAAGCAAAAACATGATAATGAGTCGTAGATACGCTTCGATTTATCGATAACCAATTTACTTTTAAAAACATTGACGTATCACAAATTCCACCACAGTTCAACATTCTCAATCTTATTTCTCTTAATCTTATTTCGAAGCATATTTTAGCTAAATATTTAAATTTCAAACCGTTTCACTATCCTATAGAATCCATATTCTAAACCCAGTAGCCTATCCCATATCAAACCATGTTCCTTCCTACATAAGCTCCATCTATAGTCTAGTTTGCATATGTACATGGGGTCGTAATCTGTTCGAATCTCCGCAGAGGCGTGGCCTATTAACCCTTCGAAGCAACCCTTCATCGCACGCGACACGGCAGCTGCGTCGGCGCTTGCATTGAATTGAAATCGAAAGCAAAAAAAAGCACATTTCACTAAACGTTATTTTAACAGGATCGTGCGCTATTGTGACGCAGGCTGTGTGTTTGGGTAACGGTTGCTTGGTGGTGTGGTAGGAAAGACAAAATGATAATGTAATAAAGTACTAATATGTGTTCTTTGATGCTCGTTTGTTCTAGTCTAAGGGTTGTTCTGGTGTTATAAAGATAGGTCGCTGTATTTAAAATCATTTATTTAGAATATAATCTTACTCTTTTGTCGGTCATCTCATGTGTAAATAGTAGTCATGGAACAGATTGAGTTCTTTAATTAAAGAAAATACAAATTTTTTTTTTACGATGAGTACTATAACATTAATTGAATATTTCTATTTCAATGTAGAAAAATTCTGATTTTACAAAACCAGTATTGACAAAATTTACTCCAAAAAGTAATTATTTATTTCACTGTTTTACAATGAAAAACTATCAAACTGATGACATTAGCTACATCTTTTAATGTATATACATGTCACAATAAACTCTGTTTCGTAAAACCCAAAGCAATATCCTAATGCCACTCATTTCGAGTAGCCATTTGCGCATAATTGTTTTTAGAATGCGCTCCCCAAATTCGCCAAAAGGGGAGCAAAATTGGAAACGCCGACGTGATTCATTCCATCTAGAACTAATCTACAAAATATTACGCAATTATTGTTTGGGTTGCGTTAAAGGGTTAACGCGGACCTAATATTTCGTATTGAACATGATTATTGATTTTGTAAACATGGTTTCTATATTTTAAAGCATATAAACCTTGAAAGAATATTACAATTTTTACGAATTACACATTTACTTTACATATTTTCTATTTACAAAGATTATATTCATTTGTTAGATTAATACATTTTTATTCCTTACAAATACATATATATTTCTTCAACTCTGTAAATTATATTGAATGACATAATTTCTATGTTATATCAAAATAGAATGTAAATGATCACAATGTTATGCAAAAAAAATAATATCAGAATAAATTAATGAAATCGCTAGTAAATAAAAACTATAAAAAAATGACGTGTTTTTATGATACGCTAGTTAAAAAATATTCAAGTGATGAGACGATTCGATTGTATCGTTAGATAGACGAAAGCTTAGCAATTTTCTAACAATCAAACTGTTTTTGGATAACTGCACATTTGATTATTGTCTGCCCATCGTCGAGAGAAACGGTGAAAAAATATTTCGTTGTGAAAGTAGAACACAATTCTTTTTCATTTGTTAGGTAGAACATTGTTTTTTATAATCTTGTAAGAACGACGGTACATACTGTGACGATAGGCTGTAACTCTGAATAGTTTCGAATACCTACTATCATTGTTAAAATAACTCTACCTACGTAAGTGAAAATAATATTTTGTATTCTTTATTTTGCACTCGTAGTACCCTTATTGTCCTTTAGCTAATGGGTTTAAATTTACAGGAAATTTGAGATAATCGGAGCCATACAATCTTATTCAATTTATAACTAGTGTATAGGTAGTCAATTCTCTAGATGAAATTTCCTCGTCCTAACCCAATTAATAACTACACGACATAAATACATACATTATATGAGCGACAAAAAGAAAAACTAAATTAATTTCACATAAAAAAATCAGAAGAATATTAATTTGTATATAACAATAGTACTGTACACTACTATCCTACAACAATAGTACGAAAACCTCCCCAAACGCGTCCATACTTCAAATTTGAAGCCCGCCTGTCCTGTCCAAGATAATTTCGGAGCCATCGAGTGAGTAATGCGGGGAGTGCCGAGTGGTCGCCGATAGAGCCGGGGGCAAATCGAATCTGCTTTGTAGATATAAGACGCATCAGAGGATTTTCAATTAAGGGGCCGCCACTTTTATGCCCAGGCATGTTGGTGACAAGCGACATCTAGTGGTCGCTGACAACGGCGCTTTGAGGAGGGCTTTGAATGATGATCTTGTATATAGGTATGGGTTTACTTGTACTTATCTATTGTTATTTGTACATATGTTTTGTTGAACTTATGTAGGTAGATATGTTTTAATTCTTATAACTCTAATATATATTTATATGCCCATGCTAATGGAAATGTACGATAACATTCAATGTTCAGAAAAACAATACCTTAAACATATGTATGATGAATTGTTCTAATTCCCATACGCTTCTTATTTGGATATTTCTGGTATAGTAAAGTCTGTATTACAAACTTTATTGAGAGGTTAATTCCTCTCCGTCACTATCATTCTATGGTTGCATTTACTTAGATGAAACGGAAGGCGCCATGACACTTACACCTTCCCAGACTTGCATAAGCCTTATTTATTTTATTAATACGTGAGAAAGTAGTTAAATACAAATATTTATATTGGGCTCAATATGAGGGCTAATAAAAGGGCGTGGTCATTTAGAAACGCCGTGTGACGCCCGCATTGCGATAAAGTTACAAGCGAAGCTTTAATTATATAATGGCTAAAAAGTTCACATCTAATATATGATTGTGTAATTTAATTATAATTTATTAGAGTATAAATGGTTTGTTTTGATCGGGTTAGAACCTGTGAACCAAAGGATACTCATGAATCAATCTGTTAGTTGTTAATCGTTGATCGATTTTTGTATTAAGTTACTTATAATAGGAATTGAAATATAATTTGTTGATCTGTTGTAAAAGTTACTTGGTTCTATACGACAACATAATATATACGAGTTTGAAACTCACATAATGCTTAGCACTACCAAACTATATATGTACATAAAACAATTTCTATAAGACTACAAAACTACTCAAAAACCCGCATTAAAATTCCTGACCAGAATCGATTCCTTTGTTTTCCAAGTCAAAACAGAAAAATCCATCAAAGGCTTCATTTCGAGGAGGCTTCAAAGGCCGTAAAAGGCGGTCGGAAGTAGCCCAATATTTGCCCAGTTTTCCAATTCAATCCAGCATTTGCCAGACCTTTCCTATGCTAACCACTCGAGTGGTGCCTTTAAAGCGGACCCCGGCCAATGTTCATTGAGCTGGAAAATGTTTTCTTAGAATGCCAATGAGCGGGCGCCATAGACTAGACAGGGCTTCGAAACGTCTACGTGTTTGAGTATTCTGTGTTGAATTTAGTAGAAGATGTAATAAGGTGTTTTAAGTGTTTTATTGTTGGATTAATGTACAGTTTGATGAGATGCTAGTTATTTTACATAATAAGCTATATAGTTAGTGTTTTTATTCTTACTTTACCATATTTTTAATATTCTTCTTTGATTGCAATACCCAATTTCCAATTCCATAAGTAAACATTGCATTTAAGCCGTCAAATTTAAGTAACAATCTTTCATCGAAACTACATCTTAAACAACAACTATTTAGCCAAGTTTGATGAGTCTAATACCTTTAAACCCACAAAGACTTACTAACTAGACTACCCATCTTAAAGGCTGTCCTATCTACATTTCTGCACTCTCGATCCCTCCCTTCTCAATGTTGTTATACCCGGGAAGCTTCGACCGGACGGCACTGTTTACTCACATGTTTTATTCGCAAAATGAGAATGTGTTTGCTTAAAATCCTCGCAGGGGTGAACTTGTTTGTCCTTCAAATATGGAAGGCTACCTGAAAGTGTACAACCTTTGTATTGGAAATATACATATTTAAGTACATGTTCAACCCTTGTTGATGTGTTTATTGGACACACCCTTGATGGACTTAGTGTGCTTTTCAAAGTCAATATATGCTAGTATATTAAGAACATGTATCAGTTATGAAATGTATCAAACGCTTTTGGTTATTTAAATAAAAATTCTACTGTTGATTCGGAAACCTTTACCAATCTTTGCTAATTGTATATGTTTACACTCATCTTTAAATTCTACATTCTTCCACATCACTAACTCACATTTTTGCATAACTACATCTGTTAAGTTCAATATTATGTATTTGTTATGTTCAATATTAGTTCATTTTCAATAAATTAAACCACATTAAGAAGAAAGTCATATAATCTAATTTTCCTCCAATCTATTCCCAAATGCATTTGTCCACACTTTCGATCACATTAGAGCCTTCAGGGCCACTGCAGTCAAAGGTTCTATACTATCTTTGATCACCAATTGAATTGAGGCTTTCCCTTTATTCTGGGCACAAAGCCTCCCTAACCCTATGGCCTGGACAGCCACAATGGGAAACCCTTTCTTGCATCGCGTTGACTTTATCGGAAATTGCGATTTTAGGAATGTAAATACAATCAAATTGGTATGGGGTATGTGTATATACGAGTATATAACGTTATATATGTATATATAGGGTTAAAAATACAGATTAATGAACCACATTTATATATATATATACATATATGTTAAGGAAATACGAATATCACCATATTTAACTAAATGGGGTCTAAGCTATTGAACCAAAGCAGTTAATCTAACAAACTCAGTTAAAAGTTAACATTAAGGTAAAAACGGTAGAAGCACTTACAGAATTAGCTAAAATACGATAATGCTAATATTTTGTTCAGGTCATTGCAAAGTACATAGAATAACTTAAAGTGTAGAATATCGAAGTATTACATAATATTAAATGATCCTTTCCACCAATGCATCGTAAATGTTATATCATATTTTATTTTCATTGGGTGAAAGCTCACAGATACTAAATACAAAAAAGATAATGTATTGTATTGTATTACGCAGAGTATTCGGTTACATTATACAACTAGGGTAACCTATAAAGATATATTTTATAAAAAAAACTACTAAAATAACGAAAATAAACCAGATGAGAAAAATAATACACAAATGATTATCGTTTACGCACAGAGCAAAACTAAGTAGCACAACACATTTATATAGATTTTACAATTCTCTCCCAAACTCTACAAGCCCCATAAACCCTAAACAACTCATTTAACTTCACTCTATAACAACACAACTACCAACTATCGTTAGCCATTCGCAACAATATTGATTATTGACTCAAAAGAATTGGTCTCAAATCTCCCTTAGGGACAAAGGTTAAGTCCCTCAGTTATCGATGCATTTTAAATCAACAGTTCCAATCGAGAGGGTCCTTTCCAATCTCGGCTGCAAGCAAAGACTCATAGTCTATTCATTAAAAGCTACATTAATCATATTAGCGTAAGAACACACCCCTTTCGTAAGCCCTTAGGGTGCTCAACCCTTTATGTTTTTTAACAATTCTCGGTCGCCAATCAACAGCCGGGTATGCACGCACACATTGAAAGGGCAGGTATATGCAAATGGGTGTGATTTACATGGCACACATATGCAAATTGAGTTGTTTCGTAGTTGAGTTCGTAGTTTGGTTTTGAGTTCGTAGAGTTTCGGTTTGGTTTGGATGTTTAGTTTTGGAAAATTGTTAATGGTAGAGATTTGTTTTCGTTGAAAATGTTTTGAATATTTAACTAAAGGTTTGTTACTTGTGATGCTGATGTGTAAATGATGTTACTTGTGACGCTTGATTGTTTTATAATGATATGAATAGTATAAAAGCTATGAATTTTAATAATGCGTAGTTTTCACAACTTTTGAACCATATAATTACTTATCTCAGTTAATTAATTCTGCTTCATTGTTCAAACTATTCAAAAGTAACCGATTTCACAGATGCTACTTAAATTTGTCCCGTGCGGAATTCAAAATTCAATATAGTGTAAACAGCTGCATTCGTATCCGAAACGATTTTAGAGGTAACAAAGGGATAGGACTACATTATATATACCTATTTCATTTTAGGTGTAATTGTATATTTATATCATTAAATCTTTACTATATAGCTTAAAAATATATGTACTCAATTTAAAACTTATCAAAATATATATCTACTTAAAACTTTTCAAGCTATTCTATTAAATAATGGCATTACTATGAAAGTAAACAGTACCGAATATGGAAATATGTATGTACGTAAACATTAACAATAAAACAAAATAGAACAATATACATTATGTTATATTCAATACAACATAGCAAAAATAAAACAAAACAAAATTCACGAAAAAAAAAACAACACACCAACCCACGCGTTCCAAATCCAAAATTAAACTTTAAAATGGCGGCTAGTCCAAAATCGATATTGGCAACATAACTGGCGTGAAATCGGCGGCACGCTGCAGGATTAGTGCACCCTTCTGATCAGGAATGCAAATGGCACCCGACCCCACTACAGCTCTCTGTATCCTAATCTGTGAACTAAATCAAGATTTAGAGGAGCCAATCTCAACTGAGGCCTGGGAAATGGAATGAAAGAGACTGTGGTTTCGAGTTGTGAAAGAACATCGTTTTTAGTTTACTTGATGCTAAACTTGTTACAGTTTTTTATATATTAGTGTGTGAATATATGGAATGGAATATATAAAATAGGCTCGAAAAGTAAAGGAAATTCTGAAATTTCGCTTGAAAAAACTGACAGTTTTTTATGATATCAATAATTATAGCGTATTGTTAAGCTTTGTAAATTAGTTATGTAGTTTTAATATAGCATTTGTAAGAGACTAACCACCAGTGTTTTTGTAAAATGTAATTGTAAATTATATGACCCGTTTATTTACTTTTTAAAAAACATTATTTAGTTTAAAACTACTTTAATCATTCCCCATCAAACGTAGAGTCGAAACTATACGAAAGATTCCCTACTAAAATGTATCCAGAATTTGTTACAAGCAAAATTACGTCACAAAAAACCAACTAGTACGAACATATATAACATAGTTTTTTCTACAACTCATGTTTTATATTTTTCTCCAACCGTTTCTTAACGGCAAAGGGTGGCTTAAGAAGTGCAAAAAAACTTTTTACACTATTCTGGAAACAATGATACAAAGGCAACAGAAAGGTTTATGTATGTTAGAATTGCTACGGCGGTTTCTGTAATGGATGATTTATGCGTTGTACTTCTAAATAACAAGTATACCATACAAGTATTAATATTTAAAACATAATATATCGAATGTAATTAGGATTGGGTTTAACATTAAGTACGTTAGGAATTTATTAAGATGATCGCAGACTATCTAGTGATAAAAAGTTTTTAAAGTGGAAACATCTAGATTAAGTTTATTTTTAACCCCTTTATCGCCGCTTCAATATAATGCTTTACAAAATATAGTTAAAATATAAATTAAATGAAATACTCTCTTCTGGAAACGTAAAATAATTATGAATCAGGTAAATTTCTAACATTCATTCTAAGCCATATAAAATAGTGTAATAAATATTTAAAAACAACTCCAAATTTATCGAAATAAATCAAACTTTAGACATTAGTCCATCTACATAGGCACTTTTCACTCCCTTATTTTCTCTACTTTCTTTGTCACATTCGAAAGTGAAGGCGCTAGCAGCTGTAGATCCACGTGCAGGAGTATTGCGTCAATCCCTTATCATTTGTAGATTCGCGACTTCGCCCCTTTGGCAAAAAGTTTAAAGCGAAAGGGCAAACAGGTAAGGGGTGGTTATTCCACCGCGTCAGGACTAGTCGCGCCAAGGTTGTCAAGCGATATGGTGCTCTCGGCGTTACTGCACCGCTCTCAAGCGCATATTTATTCGACGGCTTACCGTGAGTCTTTTTTTGTATTTAAATTTGGATTCATTTATTTCGAGTTATGAATATTTATGTTTATTTAAATATTTATAAAATTTGATTGATTTTTTTTATGGTTGTAGAGTTGTTTTGTTTTAAAGTTTTGTTCTAGGTTGTTTTAATTATTCTTTGTTGATGTCATTGTGTTTAAATTTACAGAATATGGTTATTAATTTATAGTTGACTTAGTTGTATATATAATTTAACTAACTTTTGTATATATATTTATTGTATAATTATTTTCAATGATCTAGTTTCTATTAATCTAGGCTCTTTCTATATAAAATATTCTAATTACTCAATGCATATTTCAATTTAAAATATTTTGATCAAAATTACTGTTTAAATATAAATAATCAATAGTAGTACTTTAGTACGAGTACATCTATCCATATTCCTGCAATCCTACATCATAAGCATAACATAGAAATCACATCGAATACTTTTTTATTCGATTTAAGTAAAAAATGGCGTTCTTACATTTTTTGCAAGGAGGTTTTTAATCAAAAAAGGATGTACGGATAGAATTACGTTTAGGGATGCAGCCTTCATTTGTTTTTGTATATCTCTCCAACATTTCAACCCATTATGAAATTTTTGGAAATAGAACCTTCAAAGCCTTTTTAATAGTTTTACGTTTCTTACGTGTTTGTAAAATATGATTGATAGGTTTATTCATTATCAACCACTAATCAATACAAAAGAAAATAATGTTAAGTTTCATAATCACATCCTATGATCTCTTTCGGGATGGACGGAACCTCGTAGGCAAAATATCATTTCATGTTTAGTATGAATCGACGACCTCCATGGCGCGATCGGTTAGACGCCTGAACGCTAATCGTGAGGTCCCGGTCCGCGGTGGAGGCAGAGTTAAGAACTACGCTTTTCTTCTGCTTTCCATTCTGATCGTTGATTATATATGCTATATATGTATTTATTTATATATAATAAGGATATATTTCTTAAATATACGTTGACTAGTACCCTTAACACAAGTCTTAAATGTACTTACCAAGGGGCTAGTTCAATTGGTGTGATAACGTCCTACAGTATTATTATTATTAGTATCAAGGTTGCGATGACAATTTACGTATTACATACAAGCGGACATATGAAATTTATCATTAATATTATCTCATTCATTAATTAACACGAAATTATACTACTTAGTAAAATGAATATACACCCTATATAATGCCGATTATATGAAGTAACACTTAAAAAAGATACAGCACCTACATTCATAAACATCTTGAATTTTTATATAATATAATTTAGTCTTACTTTTAGATTTATTCCTTCATATAAATATTGAATGCTTAGTAAATAAAATTAACAAAATATTTTAAGTATATAAACGTAATTCCATAATACAATGATTTATTTAGTTACCTTTATAACTATTTATATTACAATTTTATACTATTTATATCAAAATCCTCTATATCCCATCATTTCACCTGATACGAAAGGCAGATATTCACTCTCCATTTACGTCATTACGCTAAAATCATATTCAATAAAACATGCATAATAGCGCGATTTTCTTGCTCAGTTGCACGGAGGGTATGCCCACTCCATTTGAATTTAATTACCACGGAAACATGGCTTCTTCGAACCACTTACATGTATAATACCGCGATTATCTTATAAACTAACTGTGTTAGCGCTAATTGTTATAGTTTTTAGATTATGGCTATTGGGTTATTTTTAAACACTCGCGATTTATACTCATTTTATTAATTATGTTTGACCCGGTCTCACATAATTAATAAAATGGCTATTGGGTATAAAAATATAGGCTTTTGGTTTAAGAGTTGAGTTTGAGAAAATTAATATTGATTAGATAGGTGTGTACGCGTAAATATAATCATATATCTTTGTTAATTATTTCACAATCTATATTATTATTAGTCTTCCCGCGACCACGGCCTATGCAACTGGGTCGAAAGGTCGGGTGAAATAAAGGTATTTATATCGTTATTAATTTATCGTACAACCCGGTCTCATATAGTAAATAAAATCTATATTATGACGATTATACGAGGTAAAAGTTAAACAAGATAAATAATCTTTAATCATTCATATATTAAATTAATAATGATATGAACGAAGTAAAAATAAACCAACAATTACTATCAAGCATCAATTGTATTTATATTATTATCTACACCATAAATACTAACTAACCATATTACCTATCCACTGCATGAAACCCTACATAATAAGTAAGATGTCAACCAGTCCTTTTCTTATTAAAAAACGCAATACGCAACAAATTCACGACCGTGTCACAAAAACGCAGCAATTGTCAAAAGGCTTACACGTTGCTGTTTTTTATTTAATCGAGCTGCATAAACGAAGGCTGTTTTTGAGCCGCCGAAGCAACATTTGTATTTTGGGGTGATGAAGACTTTTAAACCCGGCTTAAAATGGAGCCTAAAAAAACATATTATTGCAAAAACAGCCTCAAAGGTTGTATGCGGGCGCAGGTAACACACGACCCTGCAGTCGCAGAGAATTTGGAATTGAATCTTTATTTCGATTCGAGATTATCGTGGAATGAAGGAATTTTGCATTCTGAGGTGTTGCTTTATAGTTATGGAAAATTTATATAAAATTAATAAAACGTGTGTGAAAATGAATATTTTTTTTGATATTTAATAGTATTTGTATCTATTAAGAATATAAAACAACGTGAATTTCTTGTACTCCTCAATTCATCTCTAAGCTATTGATTTCAGAAATTATCGAATTATCACAAACTTTAGTTAAGCCATTACATATCTTTTTAATTTTATATACTACAGTAAGCATTAATTATACATTTTAATGTCAAAGTATATTTATCCTTAACTATATTTTTATTTTCCATATTTTCAAATATAAAAATATGCATTTTAATGTATTTTCACACAAAAATAACCATAGAGCTCTAGTCTTACACAACGAAACACAATTCATTCCCAAAAACGTAACACAAAACGAGTTGCAAAAATTCTAAAATTGTGCAAAACGCCGATTTTAACAAAAACCTCTGAATCGAATTATTAGATAAAAAACTACCCCGATGCAGTTAACGGATGCCATTATGATCGATTCACAAAAAACCAACCCTTGGAAACTAGTTTTTTTAATGGTTCTGAATTATACTTGGAGATTTTGTGACGTATCTTTGATATATGGAATTATGAGATATGATTAGGTTGTATAATTATCTTTATGTCTCGAAGTTGATCGGGATTTGAATAATATTAACGCGTTTGTATTTTACGTATGTTTTTATGGTGACGCTAGTAGTAAATATGAGTTATAAGCGAATAATAAGTTAGGAAGATATGAAAAAGCACGTATTTTTCTTCTCGACGCGTCATAGAACTTACGGAAATAGGTTATTTTTATTAATTGTGTTGCATTCAATTTTAAAACTTTAATTTGCGCATAATAACTTGACTTGCAATATAATGTTACATTTTCTTCTATATACGTAGCTGCGAAAAACTTATGATAATGTACTTTTGGACGACGACAAAATAGCCGTGTCCATTATTCCTGAAAAATAAACATTAAGATCATTAATGTTAAATATACATTATGGCTATACCGTGTGAATTCAATATTATTTGAGTATAACATGTCATTTCGTTTGTTCCAGAAGAATCCGGAGAAATATTAAAATCTCCATCGCCACCGCCCAGCCACGGTTAGTATATTTACCAAGACACATTTAGACATAGAAAAATATACATTGCACCCCTTTCGGGGTAGTTAGAAGCTTGAGTGACTACTAATGTTCTCGCGAAGGTTAGATGTATACCTATTAAATGTCCTAAAGGACTGGACCAAAAATATTATTTCCTTTTGTAATGAAGTTCATTGGTTTTAATTAATAGGTTTCGATCTCACTCTATCACTATACCTTAAAATGCCTAGTTTCTCAATCACCTTCCAAAACACGCCGAAAGGTAGCTAATTGTATTCCATTCAAATCCAGGCACGAGTCAACAATGTATCAACAATTTATCACTCGTTTCATTAGTACCCACCTCTCCTTATAAAACACGAGCCAACCCTTTGCCCGCGACGCATTATAAAGAAAGCAGTAAGATCATTGCCAATAAATTCGCCAAGGGACTGAACCCTTTGGCACGCGCCCTTAACCCTTGCTAAACGGCTTTTAGTAGGCGCTTTGAAGTGCCTTACATATTTATCGCCTTGCAAATATTGGCCCCGAGTACATTTGCAGAGAGCGGCTCTAAAGAGTGGAGACGGACTTACTTAGTCGGACGGGGGTGGGTTAAGAAAGTGTTTAAAGTACTAGGGATTTTATTTGCTAGTACAGGACATATGTGTATTTAAAAGTAAGACATTATTTTTGTAATATTTCGAAGCGTTAATCGATTGCTATTTGCTGTTTTTAGCATGGTTTTCTATTAAATAAATTAGGCCGATACTCCAAAAGACCATTTCGATTCACAATACCGATAGTTCTGCGAAAGCGATGGCATAGATGCTAGGTCTTCCCAGATCTCTCATCCCTAGGAGGGATATAAAGACCTACTAAGCCTAAGTATGAGTAACAATATGTGTTGTTGTGTGCAGATGACTCGGCGAGTGGGGACAACGACATGAGTGGGGACGAGGCGCAGCTGGGCGCTTCCTCCGCCCTGGCGCACAAGCCGCCGCCGCGCGCCCCGCACGACAGCGTCAACGCCGCCGTCCTCGTAAGTAGCCTCACAACATCACATCACATTCATATTAGAGTTAATGGTATAATGAAGCTTTGGGGTATTCGTTTAATATTTTGTAATGTACGTTATGTTAAGGGATGGATGGATAGGAAGAAATAGAATAGATAATTATGAATATCGTAGATTCGTAGCCTAGTGACTAGGTTCTACCAAATAAGCGAATTCAGCGAAAGTTCACTAAGATTTTAAGAAACTGCAAAAAAATTTTTACAATCTTGATATTAGAGATGCTTTAACCAATCATCTATATTCGTAATTTAAGGAATAATCCTTGAAATGGGTGTGTGAAATGTTCCAGAACGCGGCGGGCGCAGCGGCCGCCCAGCTGCAGCACCTGCTCATGGGCGCCGGAGGAGCGCACCCGCTGCTGCTGGCCCCGCACGTGCAGCGCGCAGTGGCCGCCGCCGCCGCGCAGCAGCTGGCAGCGCTGAGGGCGCGCTCTCCGCCGCACTCGTCGCCGCCGCTGCCGCCGCCCAACATGCTCACGCCCCTCACGCCGGGGCCAGGGCGCGCGCGCTCCCCCTCCGGCACCCCTCTGCACGCGCACGCACATCGCCCTCGCGCACTGGACCCTGCGCCCGATGACACCGCCGACCTGGAGGAGCTGGAGCACTTCGCCAAGACCTTCAAGCAGCGGCGCATCAAGCTGGGCTTCACGCAGGGCGACGTGGGCCTCGCCATGGGCAAGCTGTACGGCAACGACTTCTCGCAGACCACCATCTCGCGCTTCGAGGCGCTCAACCTCAGCTTCAAGAACATGTGCAAGCTGAAGCCGCTGCTGCAGAAGTGGCTGGAGGACGCAGATGGTGCCGCGGGAGGCGCCCCCGGACAGGGCGGGCTGCCGGGCGGCGCGGGCGCTCTGGCTCCGGGGCTGGCCGAGGCGGTGGGCCGCCGCCGCAAGAAGCGCACCTCCATCGAGTCGGGCGTGCGCGTGGCGCTCGAGAAGGCGTTCATGCACAACCCGAAGCCCACCTCGGAGGAGATCGCCGCCCTCGCCGACGCCCTCTGCATGGAGAAGGAGGTGGTGCGCGTGTGGTTCTGCAACCGCCGCCAGAAGGAGAAGCGCATCAACCCCCCCGGCGGAGACAGCCCGGCGCCCCCCCTGCCGCCGCTGCTGCAGCCCCTGGCGCTGCTGGCGCGCCACCCGCCCCCCGCGCCCCCGCACTGACTGCGCCCCCCGCCCCGCCACTCTGCAGCGGAATTATTCTAGTAATTTAATTAGACTTAGCAGGGCCGTTGCCTTTGTACAGCTCTCATATCATATAGATCACGAAACCCGTGTATGTAAGGTGTATGTGTAGAAATATCTTTATGTTAAAAATAAAAGATAGACATGTTGTGTGCCTTTTCATTCCCTTACCCTTCGCTTATGCAACCAGCGAGAACTGCCTTGTTCCTTTTGCCTTAGTGCATTATTCTTGTTATAAAGTAACTATAGAAAGAAAGTCAATATCTTTAATTATGTATTGTAGGGAAAAAGATTTTTGAATCAACCAAGAATTGCACTGGCATCGTATAGACATAGAACCCAGCATATATGGTTAATATTATTCTAATGACATCGTCTGATGTGTTCACAACATATATGCCTGCATCCTACTGAAGGATCAGTTCAGAATTTATTAACAAAATCTGGTTAAAATTTTAAAACTCAAATAGTTGACTATTTTAAGAACTAGATGGTGTTACGAGCTTCTTAGAGATCCCAGCTGCCTTTCTTCTGGCATGTCAAAAAACCAACTAAGCGAACTGCAGTTAAAATGTACGAGACACAAAATTGGGTCTCATCCGTCCTAGGTTCTATAATGAATATATCATTGTCAAGCTTATTCGAAACAAAATTCTAGTACACTATTTTATAGATTAAATAGATTTCGTTTCTAAGAGAAAACCTTTAGCCTTTAGTATACAGGGTGGCGCATTTAAAACGGTCAGTATGGGAAAGTATGAGATACGAAGATTTGTATTTAGGTACCATGTCACCGATTTTGATAAAAATAAAAACTGCATTCATACTTTCTTTCAAAAAACTTTTGGATTTGAATTAAATAAAAGAATAGTGCGTAACATTGTCGGAATTAATGTTTAAAGGAAACCACTTGAGTATGCTCTATTAGCTTCCTGACCTGCGAAAACACTGTCTCAATAATGAAAAAAGTTTCATTCAAGATGCTATCTTGGTCCACAAACACCAGAGTACCATAGATAATTACATAGAATGTAAACTAACAATTTATGAATGAACATGACCTTGGTAAGTAGTACGTTAATAGGGTACCCATATGTTATGAAAAATTTAAAATGAAAATCAAAAAAATTGACCAAAATTTCCAAAAATTTCCTCTCCTTTTTAATATGAAAATGGGTTCTATACGTGCTACTGATAGCCAGGTTAAAATATTGCCAGTGATGAATCTGTCACCCTGTATATATAATGTATAAGTATACATATACATAAGGATGAAAAAAGAATGACCCGTGCTAGTCTGAGATGTAAAAAGAATGCTAACTCGCTGCCGTTCTTCCCGGCGTTTCGTTGGAGGCGACTAAGGGACTACGGGTAATTGGAAACTATTGAGCAATGGGTTAGCAACCTGCCATCAATGTTCCTTACGGCATCACAACCCCAATATTCATGCTAAAAGTGATATTGGAGATATT
Source organism: Leucoptera coffeella (assembly GCA_030578115.1). Lineage (NCBI taxonomy): Eukaryota > Metazoa > Arthropoda > Insecta > Lepidoptera > Lyonetiidae > Leucoptera > Leucoptera coffeella. Next base: position 191,926 of record JAMBLF010000323.1, on the reverse strand, counting down.
ATCAAGTCTCCTAGGTTCTCTCCACTCAAGAATTAAAGGACGTGAATGTATATGAAAACAAAAGGAGATTTTTTACTGCGTAGGTTACAATGCATTCCTATGGAAACTAATCGAAACTACTTCATGGTGATAGGACCTTGGTAGTTCGTATTGCATTCCCATACAATATTTAATTTTTATTTTTGAAGTCATAATTAAGTCGTGTAAGATTCGTCAACAAAGTCAGCAGCTTAGTGAAAGTTGAAAATACAAATAATTTTTTTTTGGCAGAATATTTACTTAGTCAATTGTGATGGTGAACTGGCTAAATAAGTTTTTGAACGAACAGAAGAACAAGGAAGAGCAGAATTGCAGCTTCGACTTCGTTTTTCTTCGGTTGTAGCGGCTGGCGGCGTTGGTGTAACCATGGCAACAAACACCATGGCATCAGTGTTTGTACTTGAGCCGACATAACCTTAGTGGCGAATGGCTTATTAAAGAATAAAAAAAAGTTATAGTTAACTTTTAATATGTTAGGTGGCACCACTGTATAAAATGTGCGATCTCTTGAGCCGACATAACCTTAGTCACAGATAATATAATACTACAGCCTTAGTGGTGAATGGCTTATTAAAGAATATAAAAAATCATAGTAACCTTTTAGTTTGATAGATGGCGCCACTGTATAAAATGTGTCAACTGTCGGCGCGGATTTACGTTCCGACAGAGTCCGCAAATGACAATCGCGCAAATCCGCGCTCCGACATGATGTGTGCAGGGGGTTACGAAAATACTCAACATTTTTAATATTGATCAAATATACTTATTAAAACATAAAAAGGTCTAAACTTCAATCTATTCGAAGGTGATACTAATGCGAGAGAGTTGAGAGAGTGCGGTGGTTGATAGGTGACATCTAACGATATAAAAGAAGAAAGAAAAATAGTTTATTCACTGCATATTGCACTTTACATTAGAACACAATACAAACATTCAAATAAAATGGAATCCTTGATGCAATGAAATGACGCTGCCTCAGTATACGATGCAGCTAGCTATAGTCATAGCTTTTATAGTCATCCGATTTAGTCATTGACGTTAAATTTTAATTCTTTACAAACCGGCTTAGTGGATCAACTAAGGAAAAATTAGAAGCTAGCATTTTTCTATATAGTCAGTATCAGGTAAACGACGTTATTGTCTGCCAGTAATGGCTAGGCATTTGTTATCTGATGAATCGGAGGCTTTAAATGGACAAAAATGATTGTAGTGACGATGTCACGGTGTTTATTCAAGCCTCCAAGTAGATTTTAATGGGTATAAAAGTCGTATTATACGGCAAAAAATATAGTGACATCTGTATAATATTTGAAGTACTTCTTGGATATTTAATATTAAAAAAGAAGAAAGCTCTTGAAAAAGTTCTACAGTATTTTAAAGATGTCACTCTAGTAGGTTTTTTTATGTAATTAATTTATAATTCATTTAATATCATAAATATTTATACAAACTTATTACAAAGGATATGAAAAAGCATTAAAATTAATACTTGTACTTCACAGTTATTATAGTAGAAATTAAAATTACCTTATTAGTGTATAATAAGGTATATCTTATAAATATGGTATATATATTTTACTACCTTATTGGGCACTCATTTAATCATTTATTTTAGAACCATAGAATCATATTATTTGTGATAATTATTATTGTTTTTAGAGAAACAGCGCCACCTATACAAAGATTTAAACATTATGTAGAAACCCTTACGCGATTGAAGCAACCAAGTCTAAATAGAAAAAGTTGTTAAGTTATTCCACAGATGGCGTTAAAATAAATATACCATTACATGTATAGATGGCAGTGTAAACCCTATTTCATCTTATGAGGACTCATACTGTAGAACCTACTCATACGACACTTATTCAGTATTTTAACAAACGATGATTAGTAATATGCGCATCACGAAGATATTGGCCCCATGTACTACTAGAGTCACGTCTCTAACATAACGGCAAAATGTCCGTTGCCAATGAAATATAATGTGACAGGATTCTCCTGTCAGAAAATAACAACTAATAAATTCGTGTTTCCACCGTAATTTCACAGCCTCATTTTAATTGTTATTTGGGGAAATGTCTACCCATTCCCAAACGTCTTACCGGACTCAACCGACATACACGTCAAGTAATATTAAAATAAATTTACTCACAAATTTTTATTCAGGGGTGGAGAGAACCACGTGGCCAACTTTATAATTAAAGTTCCACGTATTACGGGACTAACAAATACATTCATGTTCCGCAATTCCTTTCGGGGTGGGCAGAACCTCGGAAATGTGATATCTCCTTGGTCCCTTTTAGCATTCATAGGTTACAGGGAGTTTAGTCCCAGGGTTTCAGGGACAATAACTCCAATAAATTATCACACTCGTCCCTTAGTCACCTCTTACGACATTCCGAGAAAGCAGCTAGTTATCGTTCTTTATAAGTTCCAGGATATCACAGAAAATAAATAACACTGAAATAAATGATTATGTCAGAACAAAATAAAGTTTTGGTTGAAGCTCAGTGCCCTTTCAGCATAACTTTCGAAGTTCTAATTGAATAAATATGTAATATTATATTGTGTAATCTAAACGAAAAACTAACCTAACAACATTCCCATGACATCCTTATCTAAATCCCTAAAAAGACTTCACTGTAATGTCGTGTCCATATTTATATTTAAGAAAGAAATGCTTTTATTCAACATACGGATCATAAAATCATTAATTGAAAGTCCAAAAATAAGATAAACATTATCACATTAAAAATTTACCTTAAAATTTGATAAACTTAAAAAAAGAACGAATTAAACCTGCAGAGAAGAAATCCGAAGAAACTCTGCAGACATTATTATACATAAAATCAATAATAATCCATCAGATTGTGACTACAGCAGTACTTCCGTGCTAGTCTAGGATGTAAAAACAATGCTAACTAGCTGCCGTTCTTCCCGGCATGTCGTAGGAGGCGACTAAGCGACTGGGTTAAATGGAATCAATTGGGCGATGGCTAACAACCTGTCACCAATGTTCCAAACAACATCGCAACCCCATCAAATGAATATTCATGCTAAAAAGTGACCTAAAAGTTATTATAGTGTCTCCGAGGTTCTATCCTGAAAGGGATTTAGGGACGTGAATGTATATGTATGTAGTCTAAACGGCAAAGCTAACCTATCAACAATTCTATATCCTTTCCTAAAACCTAATACAGACTTACTTGTTATGGCATATCTGTTATGTACATTGAAGGATGATTTGATATCTCGAGTCTTAGTAGAATATTTTGCGAAAACACGGATAATTAGGCAATGGTGATCAAGTATTACAAAAGCGATTCGCTTCTAGCTGTTAAGGCTGCCGCGGCACACTTCGGCTCGTCAGTTGTTTACCATATACTAACCTTACCTACTTAGATTCTTGTAGATAGGTAACATAAAGATAAGGAATCATCACCACAGTCTAATTATTCGTGTTTTCGCAAAATAACTAGGTTTTTCAAAAACTAGAAATATCAAATCATTCTACGATACGTCCAAAAAGACAAACGCGTTCACGACTATAAACCTTGCGGGGTAGTCAGAGGTTCAAGTATCCATCTCCGCACTTGTCTCCGGAGATATTATTTCTATGGCTACCTCGAACCTACGTGTTGACTAGATATTTTGTCGTCATTTACCAGCACTACAATCACTAAGTTCGGGAAACAGGTAGGTTTCCTCACGTCGTTTTCCCTCATCAAAGTATTCGACGCATTTCGTTATATTTTATACTCTGGCATGTACCAATGAATGAAATTTAAATGTGTTTTTCATTTACGTACATAATTTATTGTCGCTAACGGTAAGGGAAAACATCGTGAGGAAACCTGCCTATCCTTCAGGATAGGTAATAGTCCGTGCCTATATACGGCGATACGGTTCACTACCTATCACGTTGGGTGCTGTCTATCTAGTGATACGCGGGCTTCGAATGACCAACCCATACCTAACATGCCTTCGAAATTTCGGAGATTGGCACTCAAGCCTCTGACTACCCCGCCATAATAAAAAAGGGTGAGTGTATACACAAGTCGTGAAGCGTATGTTATGTTTTTATGTTAATGTATTTTTATTACGAAAATGTACATGCTCAAGTGAGATTTTAACCTTGTACCCACTGATGTACCCACTGATACAGAGTCAAACCCCAACCCCAAACAACTGATCTACTTCAAAATACATATATTTATATCTTAAGGTACACTCAACTTCTGAGTCATCCCAGCGACCCCTGCCGCCACATTTTGACAGCGTTATCAATAATCGCAGCCTCCATTGGATGTCCATAATATGCTAATGCCTGGCCTGAGCGGCGCCGGCCGATACAATTTAGTGGGCGATCGTTCCCCTGATTTATAGGCGGAAGGGCGAACGCGTTGGATTAAATGCTGGATCTATTTTCCGCTTTGTTGCCGTAGTAATAGGGTGCCGTTTGTCGCTTAATATAGACGGCGGGTACAGGTTATGGTACAACAGATGGCGTGGGGTTTAAGTTTAAGGTGAAGGCTGTGTGTGTTTGAGAGTATGTAAGTGGGATACCTGTAATGTAAACATGTCACTCTTGTTTTAAAATTAGTTCGTATATTTTTTTCCTATTCTTGGACTTATGGTTAATTTTCGATTAGATAGTCTAAGATAAGATGTAAAATTTTTTTTACTTTATGAAGTTGTAGCTTTATGAATTCTGAATATATAAGTAACTACACGACAAACGGTAAGGTTACCAAGATTGAGAAAATTGCTTACTACTCTGCAGGGAAAAGTTAGGTAATACACGTTGTCTCTATCATTACGTGAAATTAAATCTAATGGAAAAATACCATTTACCTTCATTCCAACATTTTATTTGAAACCACGTAAGCAATAGTGATTTTTATCTGTCTCTGAGCGCAAGTCCTCGACATAATTTCTACACACAAACTAACTTAGAGGAAAGATAATCCACTTCCTTTTATAAATAATAATAATATCGAAGGACATCATTACACCAATTGAACTAGCCTCTTGCTAAGTGCATTCAAGACTTGTGTTAAGGGTACTAGTCAACGTATATTTAAGAAATATATATACATAAATACTTATATAGCATATATAATCAACGACCAGACCAGAAAGCCCAAGAAAGCGTAGTTACTAACTTTGCCTCAACCGGAAATCGAACCCGTCACGATTAGCGTTCAGGTGGTTAACCAATCGCGCCACGGAGGTCGTCGTTTATCTCGGATTATATCCATCCATTTAAACACTAACACATACACATCCGCCATAAGTAATCATCTAGGTAGGTCCCAGATAGTCCGAAGAGATTGAATAGTGTAATAAACGCTTAACCCGTTTTGATTTATGCTTCCCATTATGAACCTGTATTCCCTGTTAGGGAGGATTTATCCCACTGGCTTCCTGGACTTTGACTTGGGCATATCGTCTTAATCAACATACGTATGTAGGCAATTAAATGTAGAGTTAGAGAATGGAGTATAGTTTTATACATATGAGTAGAAAATCATGTATAACTTGTCAAGACAATATCAATTTATATTATCAATTATCATGTAAGTCTTGTCATACATATAAATGATTAATAAAGGACAGTTCCAATGAATTCCGTTTACCCTTAGTTTTTCCTCTGCTTTCTAAATACTGAGAAAAAAGGTACTTAGTTTGATACTAATACATTCAGGTCACTGCTCATATGTCTCGTTTATGTCTCGTTAGGTCTATAATTTTATACTCCTTAAGTAAGTTATATAATTTATGGTCACATCAAATTTACTTATCACTCGACATCCATTGACACTTTGTAAGCTGAACCCGATCATTGCACACTCCTTTTTACCACTTGTTACTTTTCACTACTTTAAATAAGTTGATCTGTTGCTCCCTAACCTGTGCTAGTTCCGAAAAAATCGCCCAAATAAAAGTCAACTGCGGCTCCATGTATCCCAGCCCAGCCAAGAAGGAGGGCATTCGAATAATTCGATTTAGCCTTGCCAAATGCTTGGTACCGTTACATTGTTTCCATTCAGTGGGAGCTTCGTCGGATAAACGGCAGGATTAATTGCTTCACAAACTGAAATAAATGATGTCTTACTGTAATTGTTTATTTGTAATTTGTTGTTCGGAATTTTGGGATTGGAATTCGTTGTTTGAAGATGGAAGAAAATGTTTGTTTTGGGTTAGTTCGATTGATCAAAATTAAGAGTGTTTTGATTAGTTTTTTCCTACATACATGTATTCTTTGGGCAACTTATGGTTAATTACTCGAAATTAAGAGTATTTTATTTAGTTATTTACGACATACATACACATATTCTCGCCTCTACATCGTCAACGGGATAGAAGAGACTATGGATCGCCACCTGGAATGATCCAGACAAATCTCTCTTATTACTACGTTAATTAACCTACTCCTACTATTACGTTTATCTTTTTAAGCTAATCATAAAAAAAAGTTAATATCTGATTAAATAAGCCATAACACGGTTCTTAATACGTGACAAGTTTTATAAATATATCTATAATTACGTCCTAAATATGAATATCACTTTGTCTTTTTAAATTTATTACGTCTTTTTGGTTTCCTGTCTCTTATATAAATGAATGGGCAGATTATTCTGCGGTTTCAATTTGTTTGAAAGCTTACAATTGAAGCTTAGCTGTCTGCATGGGATTAAAATGGATTGCATCTAGCTGTCATTACTTAAAGGGATGAGATATTTCACGATCTTTGTTCTCTTGCAATTTATGATTAGTCCATTAGCCTTAATTTATGAGCTATAATCCCTTTCGGATTATAAACAACCTTGGAGACTTGAAAACATATCCATGGTCACTTATTAGCATTAATATTGGGGTTGTGATGTTATATATACCATTGGTGACAGGTTGCTAGCCCATCTCCCAACAGATTCCATAGACCCCTAGTTCCTTATTCGCCTTCTACGACATGCCGAGAAGAACGGCAGTTAATTAGCATTATTTTTACATTAAGTACGGGACTAGCATGAGTTTAAACCTAAATATAGATCCGTACTGATCTGGCCTGATTACTCAAAGCAATCTGTTAACAACATTCCATATTAATACGATATAAAACCCCATTACTAAAATTAACTAAACAGTGTATTGTATTATACAGTTTCAACCTTAAATATTCCGAATGTTGTACTGAATCGCTACCCTTGCTTTGTTTATGGCAGATTAAATCTCCTTGTCTGGCACCACGGCCCATAAACCATACGAGATTCCCAGTCGCATTGCGTCAACGTAACTAAGTTTAGTGCTTCCTTAAAAAGTCGCGGTTGCGATGTTAAGCAGAAACTTGGGTGATATATAACTTAATTGTTGGAACATAATAGTTATATATACAGGAAGATGATATAGAGATACATATACATACATATATATACATATCTTGTCTATTTCCTAGAGTGGTAAACAGAGATCATGGATACTTATTTGTGTTTGAAGATTTGAGAGTCAGTGATATGAGGAAGTAGGTAAGGTTTGATTAATGAGCTCATAGTGGTTGGGACTAGATGTTACAAGTAGATTATTCTGAAAAATTATTGTAAAAAACCACTATTTAATTAGAAATTTATGGGCATTGGGTTAGCAAACTGTCACCTTACATTCCACGTTGAAGCAATCGAGATAGTACCTAAATTAACTTAAGTTTTATTCCATTTACAAAACTGTACACATAGTAATAAACAAATAAATATTAAAAATTGTATATAAGACGTAAACATGTAGTAATATACGTACCTTTATTATTCAACTCCATACACTACGAATAAATACACAAACAACCATCAACTACGAATAAATCCGTAGCACACAACGGCGTAGAATCAAAACTTTTCAATTCATAAAACAATAACAGTTTACGTCAAACACGTCAGCAGTTAAGAACAAAGGCTTTGGTCGTTCGCGGAACCAAAGCGATTGGGCAAAATAACAACAAGGCTATAAACAAGGGGAGGGAGACAGAGTTTGGGGTGCAGCAATCTTTCACCCGTGCAAAGAAGCGGTCTTGGGAACTATAGTAGTTCTGCTGTAGTAATTTTGCCTTTAATTGTTTTGCTAGACAGCTTGCAGTGTGTAAGCTTTGTTGTTTGTAAGTTGGATACTTTTTTGAGGAAATATGTAGTTAGATTTTAGTATGGATTGATCTGTTTTTTCCATGATGTTTTCTTGTTTATTTTGCTTATGGTATTACGTTTGTATTACATACATCATTTCTTAAAAGTTAATCATCAATAAATAATCAATGAACTCGATCTCTTTTACCTCAAAAACATAGTAACGTCACATCAGAGTATAATTACTTTGATTTGGAAATATTGGTTACTCTCACTCGCTATTTTACCTATTTTACAAAACAAACTTACGCAACACAACCTGAGTATAAACACCCCTTTTTATTGTGGTAGCGTAGTCAGAGGCTTGAGTGCCTATTTCCTAAATTTAATTCATTGATACTTGCCAGAGTCGGGATTCAAACCTAGAACCTTTCTCATAAGAAGTCAAAGGTCTTATCACCCAGTAAATTCCATACACCCCTAATCCCTTACTCACCTCTAACGACATACCAGAAACATCTTCTACTACTAGCATTGTTTTTACACCCCATACCAACACTGTATTAGATCTTCACCTAGTTAGTATAATTACCTCCCAACCTAACACAGAAATATCCTTTACACTCTTACACCAAACACCCTCCCTATCCACAAAACAAAACCCCCTTTCAACAACAGTGACTATTCGCGGCCTATCCCGTTGACACTTTAAGTGCGTGTCCGTCCAATTATCTCCGCTAGGGGGCGCTACATGCATCTGTCACTGGCTGGCGCCTAGCCACGCGGCTGTCAAAGTCAGCTGTTATGCGACTATAACTCAAGCGGAGCTATCCGGGGAATGCTTGATAAAAGTGGATGGCTACGAACGTATGGTTACTCTTGAATCTTTTATTCGTAAATAACAGCCGTTTTCGTATAGTGTTAGGTAGAGATCATGGATTCCTATATGTTCTGATAGTGGCAAACTACTTTCGTTTCATTGGTACCTTCTCATACGCAATTGGTGTTTAGAGGTACTTCTGACGTCACCCTGTTACAATATCACCCTTTTTAATGTCTTCTATCTGACGGTCATGTCTTATTAGGTTGATGCTCACGTATCGATCCGTATTTAATTAAGGATGAAATTGTTTATGAATATTAGCAAAAAAGAGAAGGTACCTTGTGCAAAGCTTTGTTAAGCTTGAAAGGTTAACATAAAATTCTCAGGTTAAACTGAGATTTAAATATAATGTTAAAAGTGTTATTAGTGGTGATACAAAACTAGTAATAATATACATCAATAATATTCCAAAGTAATCTAGGAGATATTTTAAAATTGAAATACTGCTGGATTAAGAAAAATTTCATTCTCTATATTCAATATAAGGATCATAAGAGACGTAAAAACCATCTCTCTAGAACCTTCAAGAATCATCAACATATCACTTACTATACACGATACCAAATAGAAGTCAACTATTCATTAGTCATTCTCCTTCATTCCGCACAGCAATGGACTTTTTATTAATTTCTTTTTCTTAAATAATAGAGTCGTTATTGTCTCAGCAGAGGATAAGAATCCAATTAAGATTGCACAATGCAATATCTCGACAATGGCCGGTGGCTGAGGGAAATCAATTTCTTTATTTCGCCCCGACGACTGCGCCGAGAGCACAGTAACGAGGTACAAGCTCAGGCACAGCTTGTAGGCTCTATTTTAAGGTGTACAGGTTGTGTAGTTTTAATGAAATCATAGAAATTAATATGTAAATTAATGATATAACATACGCTTCACGACTTGTGTATACAGACTCCCTTTTGTTACTGTGACGAGATAGTTAGAGGATTGAGTTGAGTACCCATCTCTGAAATTTCGAAGCCCGCGTTACTAAAAACCCGCGTTTCATTAGATAGACAGCACCCAACGTGATAGTATCGTCGTATACAGGCATCAAAAGGGATAATGTATAAGTTCACTCACGATGTTTTCCCTCATTGTAAGTGTCTTTAAATGAGGTACCTTAAGGAAAAACACATTTTTAAATTAAATGTATTAGTGCATGCCTGAATTATTATAGATTCTAAACTAGGGTCTCTAATAAGAAGCCAGAGGTCTTCCACTAGGCTACAACCACTCAATATCGATTAAAGATTAATGTGAGTAATTTTACGTGAAAAGAGGCTGGTAGATGGTAACTTGTATCTACGATGTCATTATAATCATAACTGCCCGTCTGGCTTTGTTTGATACAGTGAGGAACCTTTATACAGCTTATCATCTTTATGTCTCACCGTATTAATTTAATACTAACATTGAAATACGTTTTTAATACTTACTTTAGTACTTTATTCCCTTCCCTACCCCATCTTCACCTGTGCCCAGTATAATGTGGTTACTCTCAAACCGTACTATCTGAGACTCCGCTATGATTCACATTGTTAAGCGGCGAGACAAAAGTGCAGCGCGCGAGGCCGGGACTGCATTCTTAAGGAATTTGGTGGAATATTTAAATGTATAATGTGTATATATACAACAACCAGGAACGCATTAATTCATTGTAGGCAAAATCCTTCTTCAATAGAATCGCAATTGTAGGTCAGTAATAATTGAAAGGCATATTTTACACTTTTGTTATTTCACTAAAGACTTCACACCGTTGAAGTGCTATCGAACTACAATTTTTCCTGAAATTCATTTGTGTAGTTAGGCTCCAGATTGGCAGATAAGAAATATTTTCTTAGCTTGTGTATTTAGTAAGCACTTTATAATAACTCGGTTTATTGCGGTGGCATGTAGATAAATCTAGCTAAACAGTCTCAGTGCGAAGTAAAAATATAAAAATAATTTAGACTGTTATATAATATGTTATAAAATAATGTAAATTTGTGTAAGATTATTATGAAATATAACTTATATATATAGGCTATAAATTATGAAACTAAGATAAATAACTCCAGTAAGTAGAATTCATTCGGTTAGTATACTGTTCATCATAATCTCTATAGTAATATCTTCAATGACCTATGCACACCGAAAGAGACAGATAGACTCGAGTATATTATGCAATTTCACTTAATTTACCTAACTAGTTATGTTCTTTGCATATTACAATTTTGCTACATACTCGTAATAAATGTTGACAAACATTACTCAATGACATCAACTTCACTTCTACCAGTACCACCTACTACATACATTTCATTTGTTACACGTAAGCAGATAGGCACCTAGTTATTTATATCCAAATCCCAGGCCAGCAAAGCAGGCCATTAATACACCTTAATCCCCAGTTTAATCAAATTTCAGGCTGCAACTACTCGCTTATACTACGTCGCTAACATGCTTTAGCGCCGTAATTCAACGAGACATAATAGAGCCTTTACTGAACCACTATAACATGGACTCTCGGGCCTGAATACACAACCCATAATCACTTAAGTAGTGGATAGAATCTCGGTTCACAGTAAAAAGACAAACAAAGACAAATTCGTTCACGACCATTAACACTTGCGGGGTAATTAGAGGTTCAGATGTCCATCTCCGCAATCGCGAAGGTAGTAATTCTATGGCTACTTCGAACCCACGAATAACTATTATGATAATTCAGGCACAGACATAAGAATACTACATTAGTATTCAGGCTATGTACTTACTATGAAACCAGGCTTACTGTTGTTATATATATATATATCTTATAAAAATTCCTTATCTGTTAAACCATAATCCACTACACACATTATTACTCCTTGTTCCTTAATCACCTCTCACTAAAAGCTACAAAGACACAATTCAAGTTGCGATTCAAATTGAATTGAAATAGATTCGCTTCGCAATCAATTTTCAATTCCATTTCTAGCTTTGCGTCGAACACCATGTCGTCAAACTCAAAGCACTAGACAAACATCAATTAAAACGAAAGCCTCTCGTGGGTTTTCCTACTTGTGTGTCGACACGTTTTTGTGAGTAAACTTAAGAGGGCGTGGTTTATGGAAGGAAATGGTTACGGGTTGAATCACCATTAGAATCGAGTAGTAAGAGAAACATTCTGTAATTAAATATATTTATATAATCAATAATAATCTGTAATTAAATATTTTTAAATAATCAATAATTGTTGTTTTAATCTAAGTGGAAGCTAATCAAAACAAAATAAGTAATGTCCATCTCTGCAATTGCGGAGGTATTTATTCTATGGCCACGCCAAATCTACCTGTTGACCAGATAGTGTTTGAACACAGCTGTGTGTGTTGTAATATACAAGCCATGACTATTATCTGTTCGGGGAACAGTAGGTTTCCTCACGATGTTTTCACTGTAATATTTGTTGCATTGTTTACGTATTTTTATTGCGGTAATGTACATAGAAAATCACTTCTATGATAAAAGTGATTTGAGGAAGACGGTATATGATTTTGAAATGCATATAATTATATTGCTTTATTATTTATTTCTTTCTTAAATGTGCGTCACCCTACAGGGTTTTACATGTGTGTTCCTCAAAAGTTCTCTTCTAACACGAAAGTAAATAGAAGAAGCCCACGTAGTCCGCACTTAAGTGTTGCTCAATTCAATAGCCTCCGATAAACGGTTTCCGAGTGTTCCTGGAGAGAATCTCTGCGCCTCACTCGCTGGCTTTCAGCCACATAGATTTTCAATTTACGATAACTGTTATTGTTTAGCACGATTTTTAACATCCCTATCTGTCTGTACCTATGTGGTACAAAAGGTACAAGGCTTGTAAGAATACATGTACCTGTAATGGAGTTAAATATTTTTAGGACTGGTATGAATAGATGATTATTATAGATCACATGAAAGAAGCTCCTGGCTTTAATTAGAAACGAAACATACAATTTGCTTACAAAATGGAAAATGCTTGTGTATTGGCTTAAATTGATAATTGATTATTTGTTCATAGTGAGATGATCTACAACTGTCACGTTCGTCAATCATCATCAAAAAAAATCATCATAATCTAAGCTACATATTAATCATATTCCATCTACTAGTAAAAGAATTACACTCTTAACCAATACATATACACCCCCTAACTCCTCACACACACTCGCCGCAAAATTCAATCTGAAAGGCGTTAAAATGTCTCCGATTCCCAAAGTCAACATTCTCATAATTTCTCCCAAGAAACAATAGGAGCATTAAAGCGGTGACGTGTCAGCACTTTCGAGACAAAGCGATGTTAGTCCATCGCCTCACCGACTTCCAATGCGAAGAAATACAACAATGCAATAAACAGCAGGAAATGACTTGGTGCTCTTTCGTTCGGGGAACGCTTCTCAGCAAAATGGTAACTTCATTATTTTTGATTTATTGATAGTGTGTAGAAGATTGAGTAATGGTTTTTTAAATGTACATATTTGTTAATACGTGTTATAACATTTTAAGTGATTCTTATAATAGACATAGTATTTATAGTTTTGGGTACTTAGGTAATATATTGAATACATTTAATAAAGTCAAATATTAGGTTACCTATTAATTATTATTTAAGTATAATTCTTGAAATTGTTTATTTCTTAAAAGTGCTCACTATTTTAAAATAGAAGACGTATAAACCATATTTTTATTGACACTTCAATTAAAAAAGTATGATACATTTTAGCATTTCACGAACTTTCTAATATCTTAAGTAGACTGTAATTAATATTGTTGTATGTCATTTTGTAGCACGTTGGAAGGTACACAGTTTGGTTCCTTTGGCGCAACTACATTTTATTTCCAATTTTAATGTTTTAATACCGCAACTTGGTATGTAAATTAAATTATTGTATTAACTATTAAGAATCCAATCAGAGTACCAGCTAGTTACGTCAAACTATAGTACCAGACCAGGGACACAAGTCTATTAACGCGTTTTAGCATCATCACAGCTCAATATCACCTCAGTTATAGAGTATAAACTCGACAAAAATGACTAAATTCGTCACTTTTGTTATTCCACAAACAACTTCACATTGTTACTCGAGTGAAATTGAACTGATATTTTGCCAAAATCATTAGTAGACTTGGGCCCCAGCATGCAATAAATATACCAGTACCATTATCGTGCATGTCATTTTGTTGGCAGGCTCTCGTATGCGTTATGACCCGTGGTGGCTCCGAGATTTGTAGTAGCAATAAAACTGCAGTAAACAATTTCGTAGTCACTATTCGCTACGGTTTTATAGTCTTTTGAAATTTTGTTAAATTTGAATGAACGATCTTGTTATAAAGATGAATGTATTTAAGAGTTATTATTAACAGAAAGTTATTATTATTAAGAGTTTATTGCTAATCTGTTAAGTAAATATATTGGTTAACCACCTGAACGTTAATCGTGACTTGGGTTCGATTCCCGATGGAGGCAGAGTTATGAACTACGCTTTTCTTTTGCTTTCCAGTCAGGTCGTTGATTATATATGCTATATATGTATTTATCTATATAAAATATGTATACATTTCTTTAATATACGTTGACTAGTACTCTTAACACAAGTCTTTAATTAAGTTACCAAGGGGCTAGTTCAATTGGTGTAACAGTGTCCTATTTTATTCTTATATTGCTGAATAGCTGCGGTTTGTCCTGCTATAGCTAGTCCTAAACTACGTGAGTTTAATATAATTCTTACCAGCAGCTATTCTTTAAGACATGTCGTAAGAGGCGACTAAGGGACTAGGGCTTGATAGAAACTATTGGTCGATACACTCCTAAACTGTCACCAATATTGTCACAGATGTTAAAAGAGATTAAGGAAAAAGTTTGTTGCTAAGATTCTGTCCACCCCGAAAAGGATTATATGACGTTATGTACGGGATTAAAGAAAGAGGATAAGAAGAAATGAGGTTTTGTAATCCCTTTGAGTGACCATCAGACTGTTAGTTTCGGTGGGGGTAAGCAATTATGAGAAAACCTACCTGTCATCCGTATATATACTTTCACGTCCTTTCATTCCTTTCGGGATATATAGATCCTAATTTTTCGCGTCACTTTATATCGTGAATGTTGGTGTTGATATGTCATATGGGAAATAAGGGACAGGTTGCTAGCGCATTGGCTAAGTGATTCCATTTTCTACTACTTGTTCGCGTACGATATGTCAAGATGAATGGCAGGTGATGTACAATCTTTTGACAGCCCAAACTGACGCGATAGATATTTATATCTATGTATAAAATTTGTCACGTTGGATTCTGACTATTTAATGAAACGTAACCTTTGAGTATACCTTCTTAGAGGCAATGTTGGGAAATCCCCTGACTATCTCCAAAATTATATTACTTACACACACACACACACATATATATATTATATTCACGTCCTTCAATCGCTTTCAGGATGGTCAGAACCTCGGAAACATCATCATAATATTTCAATATTTCAAGGTTGCAACAGTAGTATTAAGTAATAATAAAATTACATTTACGAAATACGTCGAATACTACGGTTAGAGAAAACATAGTGAGAAACCCTACCTGTTCCCTGAACAGGTATAAGTTAGTGCTTGTAAATGGTGACATAGCTTACCACCTGACACGTTGAGTACTAACTATCTGGTCAACACGTGAGTTCGAGGCAGCCATAGAATTACTACCTCCGCGATTGCGGAGGTGGATACCTGTACCTCTGACTTCCCAGCAAGGGTTAAAGGTCGTAAACGTTTTTGTCTTTTAATAATTTATGTTATGATGAGCATACGTATTAGGTATTTACCTGTAAAGTATGTTATCGTGTTGTGCATAAATAAAGAAATAAATGTTGTGATGACATTTGCCTCATTGATATACTTATTTTTTTGTTATTTTCTTAACCTTATACAATAAGTGTTATTCAATAATATGCCACACGACAAGCAGAAAGACAGCTACTTTCCACGAAGTTCTATGAGGAAAACTGAAAGAGAAATCAGTTAGAGAGCACAATGCAATATCTCGACAATGGCAGCGTCCAGAGAAATCAATTTCTTTATTTATTCCACTTGGGGAGCAGCGAATGAACTTGTCACGTAACGAGGTACTAGAAAGCTTAAATATGTATTTATTTATGTCTTAACTATCTGCCTTTCTTATTGGGAGGATGTAGGAAGTAAGAAGTGAGTAATAAAAGTTATTGTTTCTAGTATTGCTACTGATAAAATTCATTAATATAATAAACTAAGTTGTGTTAATTTTTGTCACAACAATATTCTAAAGACGTAAAGTTCAGTAGCATATATGTTTCGTTATACATTAATGATTTATGTACGTATAATATTATACACCAAGTTTGACTCGGCAATCAATAGAATGCGAAACAGAATTAATAGTGCTTAGATTCAAATACCATTATTACGGCATTAATTTAAAATGATTATTATGATTCAGATCAAATTGAAAACATTCTTCTCAAGGCGGGTGCACGTAGTGTGAAGAACAGAAGAGCATGTATGAGAAGGTTAATAGGTGTGAGTGAAGCAAGAGAGATTTGTCAGGTCGTTACAAATGGCGATTGATGATCTCGCGTAAATATATGTATGTATGTCATTTGGACATAAATAATTTTAGTTTTTAATAACTTTATAATAGAATATGTATGATAGAAACAAGTCCATTAGTCAAGTATAAAAAATGCGTAGTTAATACTAATTTCGGAAATGAGTACACTCCCACATATATATGTAAATCCCTACCATATATCAACAAAACTAACATTTACAATATCACAAAAACACTCCAATTAATTAAAACAATAGTACTCCACCATTTCATTACTCGGGACAAAAAGGGAATATTCCGGAATATTCTTCGCGACATTTTCTTCCGTTGTACTTCACGTAACGAGGTTAGACCAAATCCCGAGAGACTATCAGTTATGATTTAAGTACTTGAAACCAGGAGACTCGAGTTTCTTAGACAAAAGGCTGTATTTGAAACGACTACGGTTTCAAAGTAATCTTGAAATGGTTGTCATAATTTTGACGGTTTTCTGACGACGTTTTGATGTCCTGTTTTAGTGTGGGACGTAAAAGGAATGCTAACTAGCTGCCGTTCCTTCTGGTGAACTAGGGACTAGGGGTAAAAAGAATCTATTGGGCGATGGGCTAACAACCTGTCAACAATGTTTTATTATGATATCGTAACCTCAATATTCATGCTAAAAGTGACCTAGGTGATATTATATACCCAAGGTTCTGTCCACCCCAAAAGGGATTTAAGAATGTGAATGTATGTCATCCTCAGCGAAATGAACAGAATGTGTTCATTAAATTTCTCAATCAGTTTCTGATTGAGTTGAATAATGTCTAACCTAAAATTTCGAAACGTTGATAACTACATGATACATTTAGTACTGACTGTCTTATAAAATAATAATAAAACACCTTTTTAACAATAGAATCTTAACTATAAATTAAATATATGTAAAAATTTGCCACTGTCGTTGGAGAGTAGAGTGCCTAATATGCTGGCAGCGTTCCCCCTCTGAATAGCCACACTAATCCTCTGGCGAAGGAAAATATACCTTTATATTACAACCACAAGACACACACGAAGACATAATACAACAACAATACAATTATCTCTAACATAGATTATGCTTATCTAATTGGTAACAGATTGCTAAGCCATCGCATAGCATCGGTATAGTTTAGCTAGTAGATACTTCTCCCAGATTTTAATGCGAAAGAAATTAAGGGTTGCGAATGTATATGCTATATTCAACTTTTTAAAGGTATTTTTTTACATATTTCTCAATCACTACATAGTATAAAGCAAAGTCGCTTTCTCTGTCCCTATGTCCCTTTGTATGCTTAAATCTTTGAAACTACGCAACAGATAGATTTTCAATAGATAGAGTGATTCAAGAGAAAGGTTTATATGTATAATAACATCCATTAAATAGTGGAGTAGGCTATATATTTTATACCCGTGTGAGCCAGAGCGGGTTGCTAGTATATTATATAAGAAAAGTGTTTATTTTGTCAATGAACTATATATTAATTAATAATGTGTTTTCTTTCTTACTAATCATTTTGTGCTACGATTGATCAACAAACGCAACATCGATATTATGCCAGGCCCACAAAAGGGCATCATTTATGTCACTAACGTCCCAGTTTCTCAAAGGTGCATTCTATCGACCTCCTAGATTCGATTCAGCCGTGAGTGCGTCGTTTGCAGTGAGCAACGCGATTAACATCTCAATGGGGGTAGCCAGATCGATCACTTCCACTCAATTCCGGTGCCTGAACACTCGTCGTTCTATTAAGGCTTCGAAGGAGTGATTGGTATTGGATGGAGCTTGTTTCAATTATGTATGGGGTGTTTAAGGTCCCGTGTAGTATGGGACGTAAAAGGAATGTTAATAAACTGTCATTCTTCCCGACATGTAAGTTGGTCCCGTAAGAGGTGACTTAAGGACTCGGGGTTGACCCATCAGGTTTTAATTGACGGAATCTAGTGGATATATGATTACAATCCGTCACAATAGTTTCATGATAAATGCCACCAAAACTATCATATCAATCCAAATAGTGACAAAGATACTATACTTAGAGGTTATGTATTCTCATAAATGAGTTAGAGGATACAAATGTATATATATTCAAGCCTCTACGTCCCGAAAGCGATAGGCAAAGACTATCGATTGTCAACTGGAACGATCCTGGAAAATCTCTCTTGCTTCACTCACATCCATTAACCTTCTCATACATGCACTTCTATTCTTCACGCTACGTACTCCCGCCTTGATGTAAATATGTATGTATGTATATACACATACAGACTTTTCTGCACAGTGTGGAGGCTTTAATGTCAGTTATTATTGCTGTCACCCGCTTGTTACTGTAATTGGTGGCGCCGCCCGCCCAGTCCCACTTCGTAGACAATTCAGTTCCATTGGGCGAGTCGTAGCATGCGGACGTTCGCTGCTACGGTTATTCCGACGCGCATCCGTAGTTGCTAAAGTCGTAGCTGTTAAAGTGGAAGTGGTTTTTTGAATTGGTAGCTTATAAGTGGAATTATAATAAAATATAATAGTTCATTATTGATATTCGTGTAAAATAAAAGAAATATGTTTGCTTATATAACTTTGTTCACGATATTATTGTTAGATGGTGAGTTTCAATAATTTTTAATAATTCCTTACTCCCTAAATTTAAATATTTTACAGCGATAGTTTAGGCACGTTCAGGTATATGTCACAAACATAATTATACATATATGTAAGGTGCCTGAGTGGTTAAGACAAAGCATTTGTGAACCTAAAGTTGCTATTTCCTTTCCCGCCGGAGTATGTACTCGTAGCAAAAGTAACATAAATATATTAAATTATTTCTACGAGATGCAGACTAAATTATTGCTAAAGAAAATTACCTTTTCTTTGAAATATGCAATAGTCAAACTCATATTATGGGGAAGTTTTGCTGCTAACGTATAATACACACTTAACATCTATATTTTACGGTTAGTATCCGTTCTGAAGTGTCTGTGGTTCACATGTCCAATTATATTTGTGTTGCATGTGCAGATATGATATGTTGCAGTTAATTTAATTAAATTGTTATTCGATATGTTTACTACGTTACTTTAACAATAGAATCTGTACAATAAACTAACAAAATGATTACAAACTAAAAACTAATTAAAATAATTGAAGTATAAATTGTTATTTTGTATTATTAATAAATATATATTATATATAATTATATTAAGAACTATATTATATAATAATCCGATCCGACCCGATTGAACATTGATTGAAGGTTTGGAATTCTTTTACTAACTATAGAAGCCACACTCGCTTCTATACTTCCCACGACATTCTAGCGAACTTTAAACATGCCTATATCAATACTAATCTCTGAATTATTTTCAAGAGACTATTATACTTGATTACACGTATATCCTTTGGAACTTTGGACATTTAATACTGCCAGGATTATCTTTCACAAAAATTGAAGAGGTTTTTCTGGTATGAATATAATTTTAGTATATTCATTGAATTACCGTTTATTTTTATTTCATTCTTGGATAAATTGTATTATTATTTTGTATTTGTTTCTATACGAATCATAATATTGTCTCGAATAGAGGACGCAAATAAAATTACAAACAATTTAACCATTTAAGTACAATTACTTTGAAATATTAGATGGCAGAACTTAAATTGTAGAATCAAACAAACAAACAATTGCTTTTGTTTGAATGGAACACTTCATTTTCCTAATATAACCCGACTAATTTAAAGCGAGTATTGCGTCTATGAGAATTATAATATTTCAAATAGGTAGGTGGATTATATGATTTGTTGACTGTCAAATCGGACCTATTTCAATGACTAAATTATATCTTAAAATAATCATTCTTCTTGACATACTAAGATGATATGTAGCTTAGTTTATAATCTGAGTAACTATAACCGCCGAGTGTGTATGAGCAGCCGTATGAGTGATAATGAAGCGAAAGTGCTTTGTCGGGATCGGGACAGATGGGAATCCGTAATCTGTAACTACAGAGAATCAGGCGTGTTGTATTTATGTATATACTTAAATCCTTCACTACCATAACTCTTACTCTTTTTTCCCAGACCACGCCTGGTCCCTCCGCAGTCTCACCATCTCGGGACCCTCAAGGATCCTCTCAGGACCCCATTCCACCTTGGACCTCAGCTGTACCTACGACTTGGAAGGTGCTGCCCTCTATTCCATTCGATGGTACTGGAACCACAGTGAGTTCTATCGCTACGTACCGGAAGATGAACCGAAGGCCAAGTTGTTCCATTTGCCTTATAATGCCTCTGTTGATGTAAGTATGAAGTTGTAAGTATAAACTTATAATGTCATAATATTGTAGGATCTATAGATACAGACACAATCGCTTCTTCTAATCCATTTCAGGGTAGACAGAACCTTGGAAATATAATATCTCTAGGTCATATTTTAGCATAAATTACAATATCTCCAAGGTCACTTCTTACCATGAATTATGAATTTTGGAGTTGTGATATTAAATGGAACATTGGTGACAAGTTGCTTAACTATCGCTTAACAGATTTAATTGACCTCTAACCTGTAAGCTGCCTCCTACGACATGCTGGGAAGAATAGCAGTTAGTCTGCATTCTTTTGCGTTCTAGACTAGCACGAGACAAATTGAGTGAATGATTATTGAACATTTTGAAATAAGTCTATTTGATGAAGAAACTATAATAACATATTTTTTTATTGATAAAGGGTAATATTAGAAGTGCCTATAACTGCCGAGTGTGTTTGAGGAGGTCTATGAGTGTCAATAAAGCGAAAGTAGTTTGGCAGGATCGAGACGGATGGTGATCCGTGTTCTCTGGCTACCCCGTAACTGTCAAAAAGGGACCTCAGTCTACTATTGCGCTTTAGAACTAACGCAGTTTAATATCAGATCAGAAAGAACTGTAGTTTGTTACATCTTAAGCTAATGATGTATATATACTACACTGAAAAATAATGTTCCTAAGCTTGTTGTACAGAGGGATAGGTTATGTTAATTAAATATATTTAATTTATATGACTTACCACTTCACTTATCACTTATAGTTTAATAGCACTCAAATTTCACAATTAAAATCGGCAAAAGTGTCAAATTTCGCTTTAAAATTTGTCACATTTGCTATTCCACTACTTATTTATATGATACTATTTATTACTGATCTGATATTGAACTAAAAGTATTTTGCGTAAAGAATTAATGGACTAAGACCCAAAAGATGTGTTGATAAAAAATGAATGTTACATTATGATTCTTACAGCTCTCCGCAAGCGACTCAAGCTCAGTGCGAGTAAGGGACTTGCACTGGTCCCACACTGGGGAGTTCGAGTGCGAGGTGACTGCGGACGCCCCCCTCTTCGAGACCAGCGTGCAGAAGACGCACGTCACTGTTGTGGGTAAGATACAGTAACGGGGTGGACAGAAGTACGGTGACAGATGATTTTATTTTCTTTTTTAAAGTATTACGGTTGTTATGATACTTATATGGAGTACTAGTAACTTTTATTTATAACTATTATATATATTAAGTAACTATTATATCTATTAGAGACGTAGAAAAATGCTAACTAGCTGCCGTTCCGCCTGGCATGTTTTAAGAGGCGATTAAGCGACTAAGAGTAAATGGAATCTATTGGACGATAGGCTAGTAACCTTTCACTAATGTGCTTTATGACTTTACAACCTAATATTTATGCTAGTAACCTACGAGATAGTAGTAGTAGTTAGCTTTCTATTTAAGTTCCAGACCATTTAGGAATACTAAAATTTAACTTTGTTTTACAGACCCACCATCCAGTCCACCCCAATTGAAAATAAACCCTTTGGACAGTCCCTTCGAAGGGTCAGAGGCGGTGACCGCGGTTTGTTCTGGTGAAAGCCATACACCACCAAGTATGGTCTCTTGGTACATTGATAGGAAACAGGTAATGTATAACTTAATACATACATAGATACGCTCCACGACTTGTGTTCACACTCTCTTTTTTATTGTGGCGGGGTAGTCAAAGGCTTGAGTGTCCTTCTCTGAAATTTTGAAGGCATGTTAGGTATGGAACACTCGAAGTCCGCATTTCACTAGATAGACAGCACCCAACGTGATAGGTAGTGAACTGCCGCCGTATATGTATGACTTAATACGTGTATGGAATTTTGAAATAGTGGTGCATTTTATGTGGTATTCAGTCTAGAGAGTCTGTCAAGTTTATCAAGTCAAAAATATACGTACTGGACGACGGACACTCAACCACTGATTATATATATCCCAAAAGACTTGTAAGGTCGTGAATGCGAAAGGGTCTATTTTGTGAGTTGAATGTACGATTATGTAATGAATTAATTGTGATGAAAGATTTCAAAAGATTGTTCTGTGCTAGTATATAGGTACTAATCAACGTTTATTTCACAAATGTATTCTCATAATCGTTGGATCGAGACCTGACTGGAAAGCAAAAAAAGTTTAGTTCTTAGCCCTGCCTCCACCGGCAATCGAACCGGGGATCTTACGTTTAGCGTTCAGAAGGTCGTTACATGTATGTTTCTTTTTCAGATTGCCAAAGTACCCATCCCTTCTGACGATACAAAGGACAGTTATAACTCAACGATGGACTTGTACTTTTTCAAAGATTCTGATGCTTACAAGGACTACGAGAAAACCATTGATAAGGTTAGTCTTCATTTGATTTTAAACTATTTAAACTGACGTGAGAGTTAAAGAAGTGTCCGTCTCAGAAATCACAAAGAGTAATTTTGACTACGTATAGCTCACATTTTCCGATACAAAACCCAATGGAACAAGCTGACTATTACGTTGTTCACTGCAAAATTGGAGTATTTCGTAAATAAATGAAAAAATCTTCATCTCAGCATGTCTTGAAAAGGTACTACTCAAGATCAAAGATGGAATCTATTTACTATATACAAAAAAATGCACACATATGGTCACGCCACTATGTTCCTAACAGGAAAGCTAGAGACTATCGATCGCCACCTGGAACGATCTTGACAAATCTTCTTTCTTCACTCACATCCTTCTCATAAATGCTCTTCTGTTCTTCATACTACGTACACCGGCCTCGAAAAGAATATCTCAAATTTGATCTGTATTAAAAATTACTATAATATATACTTAAAATCCTCAAGTTCCTTGTATATTACTCGTACTCGATACATACCTAGTAATAGTATATATATATTGCATGCAACCAACATAGTCATGTTAAACGTGACTGAAGTATATCTCAGAATTTACATATAATAAAAATATAATAAAATATAAAAGGCGGCTATAGCCCAGTGGGTAAGACCTCGGACTTAGGTCCTAGTTTCGAATCCCGACTCTGGCATGTAACAATGAATGAAATTTAAATATGAGTTTTTCATTTACGTACATAATTTACTGTCGCTAACGGTGAGGGAAAACATCGTGAGGAAACCTGCCTATCCCTCAGAATAGGTAATAGTCAGTGCCTATATACGGCGATACGGTTCACTACCTATCACGTTGGGTGCTGTCTATCTAGTGATACGCGAGCTTCGAATGACCCATACCTAACATACCTTCGAAATTTCGAAGATGGGCATTCAAGCCTCTGACTATCCTGCCATAATAAAAAAGGGAGTGTGTATACACAAGTCGTGAAGCGTATGTATGTTAGATATTATAATATATGCTTTTTCTGTTTACAGTTAGGCAACAGCCGAGCACTCCTGGTACCCCAAATTGGCGATTGGGTCGTGAGCTGCGAGGTATCTGATGGTGACTTGTACCACCTTCAAGCCTCTGTGACCATGAAGGGTAACCAGTTATGACCAGCCTTCGTCACCCATGATGGGATGAGTGATAGTAAGTAGAATCATTGGAGCCTTATTATATGGTAGCTTTAGTTGATTATTTAGTATCTAAACTGTCTCTTAATATTACAATCACACATATAATACTCCTGTGCTAGTCTAAAGCGTAAAAAGAGTGCTAACTAGCTGTCAATCTTCCCGACATGTCGTAGGAGGCGACCAAGGGACTAGGGGTTAATTAAATATAATCTATTGGGATAGCAATCAGTTACCAATGTTCCATATGACATCACAACCCCAATATTCATGCTAAAGTAACCTTGGGGTTACTAAATATTCAAGTAAGATTGAAGGTCGTGAATATATATGCTATATTTGTATGTATGTATGCAATTATATTTTCATTTATCTCTAGAATGATGCAGAAGATACTAAAATATTTATTTTTCTTTTCAGGTGCACACTCATTGTCATCATTAGGAATAATGTGGTTAATCCTCGTGCCTACATCTTTATTAGTATTATAATAATGTATTCGTATTTGCTATAATATAAATATAGTTGGACAAATAAACAGGGCATGTAAAAATGTAATAATTTTATAGCGTGAAGAACAAGAGCATGTATGAGAAGGCTAATGGGTGTGAGTGAAGCTAGAGAGATTTGTCAAGATCGTTCTAGATGGTGATCGATAGTTCTTGCCTGTCCTGTTAGCGAAGTACAGAAGTGAATGTATGTAAAAAGATTTATTACACATGTAGATGTTAAATATATACCTATGTAATACCCACATGAAGACAAAAACAAACGCTTTGACGACCTTTAACCCACGCAGCGTAGTCAGAGCTTTGATTGTCCATCGCCGCAATTGCGGAAGTAGTAATTCTATAGCCTCCTCGAACCCACGTGTTTAGGGGATGAATAGTACTCAATGTGACAGTTGGTAAGCTGTGCCATTTACAAGGACTGACTAATATAAAGAATACATTGTATTACCACAATGAGCCATGGCTAATGAGCCGTAAATGATGATAGACTTACCATCTGTCAAGTTAAGTTCCGACTATTTGTGAATTATAAAATATTATAAAACCTTGTTCAATACAACAGTAAGTCTTAAAGCGTCTGGCTATCCTGAAAGAAATAAGAGTTGTCGATATAAACATGTATATTTAAGTTATGCATATGTTATAAGTTTTCTCAGAATTTTAAAGTAAAATGTACATAATTGCAAGTTTTATATACTCAAACCTACAGAAAACTTTTGTATAAGTAATTAAGATTTACAATAAGGTTGTGTAAGTTACATAAATAATATTATACGCTAAAAGACATTTTAAATACCCTACTTAAAAAGTTATGTATAATTATTCATATTTACTACAATGTAAATAATTACCATGTAAATTGGATATGATTATACGGAATTGAACAATAAATTGATTAATATGTTTCCCTGCTGTTTTATTAAATTCTAAATCTTTTATTGTACAAAATAAATGATTTAGAATAAGATACAATTTATTAGGCAATGAGCTAACAACTTACAATTGATTTACGACACAACACACTTGCCATTATGATCACTTTTATGTCGTTTCTGGGGTTCTGTCCACCTTAAAATCAAATAATACAAACAAATTTGTAGCATAAAACCTTATATTGAATGATCATACAAGCATAGTTTGCCAATACGATACGATAAGCACTTATCGATAAGCGCCTGTTGTTTTAAATTAGCAACAATTACATTGATGATCATATTCTCTCCACACGGTACCGGTACAATAGCTGTAACAAAAATACACACGTAATTACCCTAAGGTCCTTAAATTACTCATCTGTCATACATATCTGGGATACACTGCACCTTTAGTCACTTTTAGCACAATAATAGACATATCACGTTATGTGCTGACTACCTGGTTAACATAATATGAGCCATTGATTCACTAATAGCGCAATATTTTAGATAATTACTTGAACTTATGACTATATTTAAAACAGTTTTTTTGTGTGTTTTTAATCGAAAACACATTTATGTTGCATGTTAAATCCAGTAACCACACAATATCTTTTTCCTGAAAAACAAAGAGAAAACCACAAACGCTATTCCGCGTAGTGAAATAAAACGTTTTATCTCGAATATGATTTTAACGGGATAACAGCTTCATTTTTTATCGGATTAACAATACGGGATCCCTTGTTGATGGCGCATTCGCATTTATTTGCATATATGAATCCATTTGCATTTGGCCGGAATCGAGTTAAAGGTAATGTCTCCGAAAAGGTTTTTAGGAAAAAGTTTATATTACGATACGGTATACGGTCACGCTAGGTACTGATTAATTGATTATCATGTTTAAGGTGGTCATAGAATAATTAGACAGCTTTGGAAAAGGATGCTTAAGTCTCTGACCACTTCATAAGGGAAAGTAGTGAATATTTATGTTATGGTTACATAACAGTATGGTAACCATAAGCCCGCGAGTACATTTTCAAAATTACCATTAAATTTTGTAAGTGGAGCAAGCAAGTTTTAATTAGATAACCGGCATCCAACGTGACAAGTAGTAAAGAAAGATTTAGTTAAGAAGTTTGTTATGTGGTTTCGTAGTTGTGTAGTTATGTAGTATGACGTTATCCCGGACAGTTGTGATGTATTGTGTAATTGTGTATTCGTACTCATGTAGAAGTTTAGTAAGTACTGAGAAGTGCAAATTTCAGATGGGAACCATTATTGTACAAGACACTTTTAGTTTGCGAATATTAATCCCACCTACTGACAAACAGTTACACACATATATTACTAAAAAGACGTCTTAACACTATGTTCTTAACATAAACAAGACCATCTACAATTCCACTCAACTTTCCATACCAATATACTTACATTAATAACATCACATAATTCTTCGTAAAAAGAGACTAACAGTAACAACATACGTAACTTATTAAAAACTTACAACACACTAGTACGAGTAAGTTATTAACTTGCATGTACATATCTGACAAAGGAGTTTTATGAAAATAGTTTCCTCGAGAGCTCCGCTTAAGTGAGATAACAAGTAGCTTATGATATTTTGATGAAGACATGAAATGGAGCGACCAGGATCGTGTGCGAGAAGATAGGGTGAATATGAATGAGGGAAAATTGGGGACTATACTGATGATAATATTTTAATTCAAGACAAAATCTCTGATGTACATAATATTAAATTAATGTTCAAATTCTTTAACACTTTAAATTAGTTTGAAAATAAGTTGAAACAAATTATATTAATTCAGGCCCTCCGTTTCTAGCATTATAATTATTTAGCGTCTATACATGAATAGTAAAAAGAAATACACTACAAAGATACAAAAAAAGATACTTGTTCCTTAAAAGTAA
This sequence comes from Leucoptera coffeella, assembly GCA_030578115.1. Lineage (NCBI taxonomy): Eukaryota > Metazoa > Arthropoda > Insecta > Lepidoptera > Lyonetiidae > Leucoptera > Leucoptera coffeella. The sequence goes on along the minus strand of JAMBLF010000323.1, from coordinate 164,116 downwards.
GTAACGATAGTCACCCCAATCTAGTCTGTTTTGAATAGGGAAATGCTCGTAATATAAGAAGTTAACTTCACCCAAAGCTCATATGTAGCTGGTTTAATGTTTACATGCAAAAAAAAACGACTGTTCTTCATAAGGATATCCAGTAAGAGATGATGCTGTAAACTGCAATTTACTCGTACTATGTTAAACAGTTTTATAAGAAAGTTATAAGAATATTCTTCCGAATAAGTTATAGTCAGCGCCCGTATATGAAGATAGAAAATACTTTCTATTGTTTTGTTTAGTAATAATTAATTTATACTAGTAACAGATTTTTTCATAGCTTTTTTTGACTTCCATTAATGACTCTTATATTGAAATAAATGTGATTTTATTTTCATGTCATTGCGTCTTCGCCGTTAGTTAAAATACAGGTTAAAATAGGTTGGATACAGCTATAAATCTCTTAGTCTGTAATTGCAAATATGCACGTGCATACCTCTGACTGATATAATGTTAAATGTGTTAAAAGAGCTAAGAATGCAATAATAATTTCGATAGTTATGCTGAAAGATATGCGAGAAGAGAAGGCTCTGAAGTTCTGTCTACTCCAAAAATGATTGCAGGACAATTGTATAGCGTTTATATATCATACATACAAATGACACATTACCACCTGCCACATTGAGTACTGACTATCTGGTCAACACGTGGGCTCGAGGTGGCCATAGAATTATTACCTTCGCAATTGCGGGGATGGACACTTGATCCTCTGACTACTCCGCAAGGGTTAATGGTCTTGAACGCGTTTGTCTTTTTACATACAAATGAAGATATAATAAAAAGTAATATACATACAAAATTAATTTAGTTTTACCGTTCACCAACCTTCATTCAAAATTGGAATAAAAATAGGGGATTTCACAACCAAGAGAAAATTACCTCTACATCCCTTAAGCACCTTTAACAAGGCACCAAATTATCTGGTTTCATCCTATCAAATTCCATAACTAACTAGAATCTTCACATACTTGACCACCTATGAAACAGAAGCAAAAATATCGACACTTGCGAAATTCGGAGATAAGCTTACCCTGTTGATTTACGGTCAGCCCCTTTCTTTAAGATAGGTTTCAACCCTGCGATAGGCTGCAGAGGTGGCCTTAGATCTGATAGGAAGGACATGAATTATGGCAGGCTCTATTTTTAACCACTTATAACTTGTAAGAAGAGGTTTAGGTGGAGTGATTCTATATATCTGCGACTTATGTACCTGTAATATTTGTTTGTTCCAAGAAATGTGTAAGAGATAACTAAAGGTGAAGAGGTAGATTAAATAAATATATAATAATAATAATAAAAATTAAAATAATAACATATATGTTATTGCCTAACTAGATCCCGCCTGCTAGATGGACCGATGACCTGAAAAAGGACGCTGGTAGTGGTTGACTGAGGGTCACGTGTTTTGTGGCGTAGTCTTGGGAAGGCCTACGTCCAGCAGTGGATTGACATAGGCTGATTTATTGATTGATATTGTCTAGCTCTCAGAAGTTTAAATAATTATATATCAATTCATCAACTCAACTAACAACTTTAGTTATCTATTAGTTTTTAAACTGTCGGTTATTGAATAAAAGTCAATAACCAGTTCAAAAAATTATTAAATACAAAGTAACAAATACTGTTAACTAATATATTTATAAGCAAAGATATTATAAGCCTAAATGTAAGAATTAGTGTATTATTATTTGAACATAGTATCTAACGCCACCTGTAATTTTATCACTATATAATACTTTTACCATGAATTCACGTTGCCATGGTAACCAAAATTATTTATTGCATATTATTATATTATTATTTTGTACCATTACATACTTTTATTATATTATTATAAATTGAACGAAAAAACTCATTAAATAAAATTCTACACGGTTTGACATCTGTCACTTTAAGTGATATCAGGTAAACATTAACATTATGACAGGTAAGTTCAAATTGGTCATAGAAGAATAATAAATGAGATAATAATTATATTGAAGGTCATTGTGACACCAATTGAACTAGCACGTTGCTACGTTCATAAGGTATTAATCAAATTTTATGTAAGAAATATAAAAAAACTTAGTGTAGATAAATAGATAAATAAATGTACATATATACTTGTAACTGACTAAACAAGGACCAAACTGGGAAGCAGATATAAAGCGTATTTCTTAACTCCGCCTCCACCGGGAATCGAAGCCAGGACCTCATGATTAGCGTTCAGGTCCCTACCACGGTTATCTCGGAAAAACTATTAAATAATATCTAGTTAGTACTAACTAATGGAATACATTTATATAAGTTGAAACATTAAATAGACTAAATACAAATAAGTTGCCTAAATACGTCGAATATGCGATATACATAATGTCCCGAATTAGTGTGGGGCGTAAAAAGGATGCTAACTATCTGCCGTTCTTCCCGGCATGTCGTAGGAGGCCACTAAAGGACTAGGAACAAATCGAATCTATTGTGATGGACCAACCAACCTGAAACCTGTAATTAATCCATTATACCGTCACAAATCCATTATTCATGCTAAAAAGTGACCTAGGAGACGTTATATCACTGAGGTACTGTCCTGCCCGAAAGGTATTAAATGACGTTAATGTATGATCTGTATGATATCCTACATAAATTTTCATTTCAGTTCATTTTATGACTATTGATACTCTGACTACCCTTGAAAAGGTTTAACAGTGGTTAAATACGCATTGACATTACGTTTACGAAGTCGGTTACATTCATTAAAGAAGATTAGTACATACCTGCGACTACAGATGTCACTCGTAAGGTATTTGAAATTGCAGGTTGTATGTATTGAAAATTTTAGAGGAGGATTGCAGTGTTTAAAGGTTTTTCGTATATTTCATTGTAATTACTAGGATATTAATTACATAATTTTGTATATTAAGACTTGTTGTCTTAATTACAAGATTATTCAGGTATTAAAACTAGCAGATATTTACCCATTTAAAAATAGGCCTAGAATTAATAGATTAAGGATATATGTAGATATAAGTATTTGTGTCTACCCGGAAAGAGATATAATACATACACATCACGCCCGTTTCCCTACAGAGAATTAGACAGGATTACGGAACCCCATTCCTGAGTAGACACTTTCGCTTCATTGACATACATATGTAGTCCTTCTTATATACACAAGACGGATATGGGTACTTGTGACGTCGCCCATTTTACAATATAATAGTTTTATAATCTGAGTTTTTTTATAATTAATAAGGTTCTTTCGTAGTAAATCAAATTCAAATATAATAAATTTTATCTTGATATTGATTATTGATAAATATATTCTTAATCTGGTGGATATCATATATGATTTACTTTCCAATAATGTCAATAATGTTTTAGATTACACACATAATTACAATAATATGTCAATTTCACGACCACTAACCCAGGTGGGGTTAAAAGAGGTTCGCGATTAGTAAGATCTATGATTCTAAGGCCACCACGAACCCACATGTTTACCAGATAGACATATACGACTTTTAACCCTTGCGGGGTAGTCAGAGGTTCGGGTGTCAATCTGCAATTGTAGATGTAGTAATTCTATGGCCATCTCCAACGCACATATTGACCAGATATTATACAGTACTCAATGTCACAGACGCCATATTGAAAAAGGGTGACGTTAGAAGTACTTATAACCGCCGAGTGTGTATGAGAAAATGTATGAGTGTCAATGAAGCGAAAGTGGTATGTCAGGATCGGGATAGGTGAGGATCCATGATGCCTGCCTACCCCTCTACAGGGAATCAGGCGTGATGTGTATGTATGTATGTGACGGATGGTTAGCCGTATTGTCATTTAGAAACACTGATAATTATACCTGTTTTGAGGACTAGGTAGGTTTCCTATAGAAGTTTTCTCTTACCGAATTTAGTGCATTTCACTAATGTATTACAAAATATACATAGAAGATCAGAAATTTAATTTATATAGGTATATGCTCACGCTGAAATTGAACCCTGTACCCACTGATACAGAATCAAGTCTACCAACAATTAAACTACACCGAACTTACAGATAAATGTAATTTATATGAACTAAGTCAATTTTAATAGCAATATTCTATAATCAGTATAATAAGCCAATAACATTATGAAGTGTTACATCTCTAAGCTTCTGTCTACCCCGAAAGGGATTAAAGGACGTGACTGTGCATACTATAAATATCATGGAGTTAAAGATCAAACACGCAAACTTCCTTCACTTTAGTACCTTATGTTCATCACAGAAAACTTTCGAATGAACCGCAGTATTGTTTCAAGGTCGCGACTAGTAATTACATTCACCCTTTGGTTATAAAACGAATATTGTACAAACCACCAGCACAACCCTAACCACCCCTGTGTATCGAAAAAATCGATACAAACGCACATCGAATAGAGATCGAATCGGGAACAGAAATCTCTGTGAATATTTCTAAAGTAGTAGAACTAAAGAAGCCATTGAAATTATCAAAGTATTTATACGCGCATCTATTTTAAACTTTTGCTACACTTTCACGGAAATAAAACAAGAGGGCATTGTCGCTTTTTCCAACACGCAATGGGTAATTTCTGGCTGACGTTAAATTTGGTTTTTGTTCCTTTTTTATTGGGATTTAGTTTTCATCATAATTGTAATCCCACAATTTTTATTTAACGGTGATGATAGATGTCGTAACTCACCTAAATTAGTTCTTTTTTGGATTTATTCAAAATAAAAGTATGAGAACTAACACATGACACGTAATTATTACGCGTAATTGCGTAATTATTGTCATATTATTTCAAACAGTGGGGAGAATATCGTGAGGAACCCTAATATCACTATATACATTTCATAGGGTTGCCAAAATAAGACGTTGCAAAAATATTCGGAGGGTTCAAGAATGGTTTGTTTAGTTCTGTATATTGGATGTTAGTTAAAACAATAGTATTTCATACATACTTTTAAGTAAGAACCGGTATTCGTCATAAATATAAAGCCCTATTAACACTTTTAGGGTGAACAGAACATTAAAGACTTAATATCTCCGTGGTAACTTTTAGCACTAATATTGAGATTGCAATATGTTGGTTGAAATGAAGAAAAACTATTACCTTTAGAACAAACTACATTATGATGTAGTTTGTTCTAAAGGTAATAGTTTTTCTTTTGGGTTTTCAGGTGTAAGATTTGTTGCCCATTGCGTTTTGATAAACATCAACAAACAATATGTTGTTTGTTGATGTTTACCAAAACGCAATGGGCATTAAGACTTACACCTGCTATTTCCTACGTACACTTAAACAGAATTCGATAGCATAGTTGTTTGGGGATTGACTCTGTATCAGAGGGTACAGGGTTCAAAACCCACCGGAGCATGTATCAATGGAAATAAAGTTGAAGGAATTTCTATTTACATTTTTGTAATAAAAATACATTTGCGAATGCTACGATGAGGCAAAACATCGTGAGGAAACCTACTCGTACATGTTCCCCGAACAGGTAATAGTGCGTTTAAATGGCGACATGGCTTACCACCTGTCACATTGAGTACTGACTATCTAGTCAACACGTGGGTTCTAGGTGGGCATAGAATTACTACGCAAGGGTTAATGGTCGTGAACGCGTATGTATCTATTAAATAGAGGTACTTACACCATCTAGTCTCCACCTGGAACCCCTATGATGTAGTCTCTTAGTTTCTTCCTATGACAGGAAGAACGGCAGCTAGTTAGTATTCTTTTTAAATACCCAACTAGCGCGTTAGACCTCATGTTATATACTAATGACTAATACAAATTTGAAGAATTTTAAGTATATCTTTTATACTTTCATTGGAAAACATATCATCATATTCACGTCCTTTAATCCATTTCGAGTTGGACAGAACCTCGGAGACATTATAATATCTCCCAGGTCACATTTAGCTGGAATAGTGGGGTTGTGAATGCGTATGGAACATTGGTGACAGGTTGCTATTCTGTCGTCGTATTTACCCCAAGACCCTTAATCGCCTCCTACGACATGCCGGGAAGAATGGTAGCTATTTAACATCACCTTTCATTTTATATCACTTCTTTACCAAAAATAAGGTTCCTTTAATGTTTGTCTGACTTCAGTTTGAACAAAGTTAATAATGGTGATTCAAGAAAGTCAGAAAAACAAATTAGTCAGATACCGACAGTAACAAATGTATGGACGTAATTAACAAGAAGTATTAAAACATAAGTATTTTATGATAAGTCTACAAACACAAGACGTGGGTTCAAGGTGGCTGCAGAATGACTACTTCCGCAATTGCGAAGAGGAAAACCTGAACCTCAGGCTACACCGCGAGGGTTAATGGTTGTGAAAGCGTATGTCTTTGTCTACATAAACGAATACATGAAACTTTGTCTACAAAAAACTATCTATTGATAGGCAAAAATACAATGATATTCGAAATCTACAAGGTTTTACAAAATATTTATTTGGTAGAATTAGTTTTAAAATGTTACAAAAACTACATAGAACTTATATTAAAAGACAAGTCACGACATCTAGCGGTGAAGCGCATAATTTGGTAGTAGTAGTGTACCAACAAAGTTATTGCAACTGCAGTTGTACGTACAGATTACGGATGAGGTAGTTATTCACGTAGATTAATTTCCTAATAAGTGCTTACTTTCGACCACTATCCCGTTTGGAATAAATAGAAATTCTTGAGATGTTTTCTGTTTTTGCAAATATTTATATGTATAACAAGTATACGGAAATACAGTGGGATATTATTAAAAGTTGTTAATTGTTATTATAATAAAGTATTTTAGTATATATGTTCATAATATGATATGTAAGATAAACTCGAATTTCTTTTTACCTAATTCTACAAATAATACTTACAGCACAGATAATAATATGATTCTTTATGAAAATGGTTCACCTTATTAAGTCACAGATGGCGTGACGGCATTAACCGAAGGTATATTAGGTTTCATCAAAGTTCTAATACATTACACTATGTTTTGTACATATATTCATAGATTAGTTAATTCATTTGTCTAGTTTCAATAATATTTTTATATCAGAGGGCAGTTTTTGTGCCTAATTAAAATTTTTACAATGTGTAGTGTTGTCAGATTATCCATTTTATTTCTATCGATAGTTTTTATGTAAACAAGCCATACTATATTATTGATAGGTCTATGGACACAGTAAACATCGATAGTATTTCAGCTAATAAAAATTACAGACTACTATTAGAATTAATGATTTCTAATTTCCCCCTTAAAATATTTACTCATTATTTGTTTGATAAGGAAAAACATCGTGAGGAAACCTACCTGTTCTGGGAACAGGTAATAGTTAGTGCTTGTAAATGGTTAAATGGCTGACCACCTGTCACATTGAGTAGTAAGTATCTGGTTAACACGTGGGTTCGAGGTGGCCATAGAATTACTACCTTCGCAATTGCGGAGATGGACACCTGAACCTCTGACTACCCCGCAAGGGTTAATGGTCGTGAAGGCGTTTGTTTTTGTTTTTGTATTTGTTTGATGTTTATATTAGTTATTAATTGCAGAATTACCTAACATTATTTCTAAACAATATTGTACATGTATAACCTAGATCTACCTACTCTTATCTACTAGTATAGTATTCATATATATGTGCCTTAGTTACTTTGGGGTAATGTAGTCACTTTGAGCATAATATTTCTTATTAAAATTACAGATGGCACTAGCTACGATCTTCAAAAGCTTTTATGTTTAACTTTACAAATTCACTTTGTACTCATATTTACCCTTTTCATCTTATCACTTTTGCATTAGATTTAATTTCTTGGTCTGGTTATTGACTTTATACAATAACTATACCCTTCCTTCACGACCAGTAAACATATTGAGGTAGCTTGTGATTGTGATTTGTCCGTATCCGCATTTGCGGAGATAGTGATTCTATGATTAATGGTTATATACCAAAATAGGCAATAGACAGTATCTGTATACGGCAACATGGCTTACCATCTCACTCGTAGAAACTAATTAGGTAAAATGTGGATTTCGAGTGACTAAAGAACATCACAATGCTCAGTTAAAGGACACTCGATCTCTGCCTACCCCAAAAGGGTCGTAAGGTCGTGAATATGTATAGTAAGCGCCTAACATGAGAGAGTCATATTGCATATTAATGTATATGACAGTAATGATAAAAATAACCGAGAAGATATTAAGTCTCCAAGTTACTGTCCACCCCGAAAAGAATATGATGAGTTGCGTATGTAATAATGGGTTAATGAGTGTGAGTGAAGCAAGAGAGATTTGTCAGCACCGTTCCAGGTGGCGATTTATAGTCTCTGCCTATCCCGTTGGGGACGTAGAGGCGTGAATATATGTATGTATGTATGTTATAATGAAAACAATAGTAAGTCGAGGCTCTATTGTTTTGAAGTTAAAAAATTAACGTTTTATTCAAATGAATAGATTCTGAAGTTATGAGCAAAAAACTCCACAACTATTTTAAAAATACTTGTTTCGTTCTGCGATATAAGTTACTGCCATCTCATGTTTTTGTAGTTAATGTTTGAACTGATAAGAATAATTACCGAGCTACTGACAGTTATCACTGACATACGCTTCAAGACTTTTTGCCGTTTCGGGATGGTCAGAGGTTACCATCTTATCTAACCTTAATGAAGTCAAAACTCTTATTAATTTTAATAAATAATATGAAATTAAATATTAAAAGTAACTAAATATTTAAGAAAAACCTTAAAATAACAGATTCTTAAAAGTAAAAGAGTTTCAACTTAGCTTAGATAATTTTTGTTCGACCTGAACTTTTTTCTAGCAAATCAGTGTCCGAATATTAATAAAATGTCTTTTTATACTGATACTGAATACATATCGAATAAAAATTTTATTAATAAATTGACAAAAAAACGGGTTTTTCCTATGATAGTAGAAGATTTTTCGTTTCGAAATAGCCCAATCTATCGCCTTGTTTAGTTTGATCCACGATTTGTCAGCACAGCCTGTATAGGGTCCATGTGAACGCAACGCTGATCTTATGTCAGCACGTGACGTTTACCGAAATAGAGAAAAATATATTAATATACGAATAATTTACAAATGTAGTTAACATATTAATGAAATAACATAAATATCTTATAATTAATAATATTATAGAGTCCCTTATGATCATAAAAAGTTTAATAGCGTTCGTGAAATCTTAATGTATGTTGTTGAGTATGTTGTAGATACAGTATGCGAAAAGTAAATGTTAACAAAATCGAACTATTTTATGTGCTATTAAACGACAGAAAGAAACTCACCTGCCATCGTCGTTTATGGTTCGTCAACAAAGTCAGCAGCTCAGTAAAAGTTGTAAATACAAATACATAATTATTTTCGGCTGAATATTAAGTCAATTGTGATGCCAAATTTGCTAAATATGTTTGCTTTGGGATTATATTTGGATCCTCAACTGGAACGAACCGAAGAACAAGATAGAGAAGAATTGGAGCTTCGATTTAGTTTTTCTTCGGTTGTAGCGGCTGGCGGCGTTGGTGTAACCATGGCGATGGAATAACAAGAAGTTCATACGCCGTGACATCAGTGTTTGTTCTTCAGCCGACATAACCTTAGTGGTTAATGGCTTAGTACATAATTAAAAAAAATCACCTGCCATGTTACATGTTGACTAGCGGTTCAAGGTTGCCAAAGAATCAGTAACTCAGTTTAATTATAAAGATGGACAGCCGAACCTCTGACTACCCCGAAAGGAACATTGGTCGTAACCTGCGTTTCTATATATATATATTTTAATATGTAATAGGTATGTATAAGTTAGATTTAAATAATCCAACGTAAAAATTCGTTGTAATAATGATTATAGAGGACGACAAAGTGTTAAAATAAAATCAAGAAGTTCTTTAACATTATGATACGCTGCGAACTGTAAAGTGTTTGTAGTGACATCTAATGTTGTTTTTTTGAATTTATAGAAACAAGATTTTTCATTTTTCAATTCAAATCTGTCTAGAACTTACGTCAGTACGCCTTTCATACTTTCAAGGTCGCATAATGACTGTCAATAAATATCAATATTTACGTAGGTAATATATGCGTAATATATTTTTACTCTAATAAAATATGTATTTCTAAGAGTATTATATAGAATTACATAAGCATTCAATTTAAAATGATAATCCTTTATGCTTTACATTATTCCAACTGCGGCTTAGCTTTGCCTCGGAAATGTGTGAATCTGTGATCCCTGCCTACCCTTCTTATCGATACACGAGCGTTATGGTTATGTAAGTATACATCTTAATCTAGTTATCTTCCAGTGAATAGTCGGTGTTTGATTTGACACCTATAATGAATAGCTAATATTCGTAATTCTATATTATTATCTGCAAAAAAGATAAGTAGTTGCTATCAATCAAACAAGAGATGTCGCCTCGTCTAGTTTTGAAGAGCAAAGGATTTTACCTTTGTGTGAATCCGATTCTCGTTTTGGATTTTTTTTTATTTGTTAAATAAGGGTGAACTTTATGTATTTTAATAAATGAATTTCTGATAGTGATGAAAAAATATCACTTATTTTAATTAAAAATTTAGTGGTATATCATACATAATAATATATAATATGATGTTCAATGTTTTGGGCGTACTTTTTTATACATAAATTCACGCCTCTAGGTCCCTAACGGGATTGGCAGTGATAAGAGACTATCGATCGCCGCCTGAAACAATCCTGACAAATCTATCTTGCTTCACTCACACCCATTAAACTTCTTAATATAAATATTATGTCATATACTCGTATAGTAGAATACTCTATATATTTTGTCAATGTCTTTAACTGAACTTGATGTTTATATCATATTCCCATAAAGTACCTATAACTAACAAGTGAGTATGAGGAGGTGTATGCTTATCATTGAAGCGAAAGTGGTCTGTCAGGATTGGGACAGATGGGGATCCGTGATATCTACGTTGACTGTATAGTCTCATACTAGATAAAAATACCTTTAATTGTGAACTAACTTATATAATGTATTAAAATTAAGATGTAAATACTACGCGTTTTTATAATGAGTTTTGGTTACTACAAAATGCATTTGTTTTTTTATTTACATATCAATTTTGCAATAAATTATTCCAATAGTTTTTTTAATTCTGAAAGCAAAAATAGTATAAGTCAAATTGAATATGACAAAAGGTTCTAAACATCATCTTGTTTGATTTATGCCGGTTTAGGAATATAATAAAGAATATCATACACATTACGCCTGATTCCCTGTAGAGGGGTGAGCAGAGATCATGGAGCCCCATTTATCCCGATCCTAACAGACCACTTTCGATTCATTGACACTCATACACATTCGGCGGTTATAAGTAGGTACTTCTAACGTCACCCTTTTTCAAATAATCACGTTAAAAATATACGGTTACATATGTATAATAAAAATATTACGTAATTAAAATTTAGATAATTGTAAATTGATGAATATAATCAAAGTTTTCTTGCAATATAAAGTTGAATTTTAAAAGAGAATGCACCAGTAAACCCACATTCAAACTGAAGATGGCGTTTCGTTACTTTCAAGCTCGGTTAAGAAACTTTTATACTGTTTTGGATTATTTTATTCCTATCAATTTTACGAACATGTTTAATAACATTTCAGTTTGATAATAATTTTTCGCCCCTATTTAACTCAAGGGGTAAGTCTTACAGAATAAGTACATATTAAAACGGCGAAGGAAAACAACATGAGGAAACCTGCCTATCCCTCAGGATAGGTAATAGCCAGTGCCTGTATACGTCGATACGGTTAACTTCCTATAACGTTGGGTGCTGTCTATCTAGTGAAACGCTGGCTTTAAGAGGCTCATACCTTACATGCCTTCGAAATTTCGGAGATGGGCACTCAAGTCTTACTACCCTGCCAGAATAAAAAGAATGGAATGTACATACATAAATATAGCGCCTCATTCCCTGTAGAGGGGTAGGCAGAGATCACGGATCCCCATTTGTCCCGATCCTGACAGACCACTTTCGCTGCATTGACACTCATACATCTTCTCATACACGTTCGGCGGTTATAGATACTCCTAACGTATAAGTATGTATGTATACATTATATACTTACTTTATTATGTCTGAAAGTAGTCTCATAACTTATAATTTACCTGATGAGATTTTAACGTATTTTCTCTTAAACTTACATACATTCACGTCCTTTAATCCCTTTTGGGATGGACAGAAACTCGGACACTAAAAATATCTTCAAGGTCATCTTTTTGCTTTAATATTGGTGCTATGATGTCATATAGATACATTGGTGACAGGTTTCTAACAAAATTTGTCATAGCCTATCCTATTTTATATTAGATATAATGTACTTACATATTAGAAGAGTGATTTTTTTTATCAAAAAGACGATAATATTAACAACAAATATTTATATTATTTAAAGTATTTTATAAAAAAATTTCAAACAAAAATCATTCAGCTATTGCAGTATTATAAATTGCATATAAAGAATCAGTGTATCTAAATCTGAAAATTTTACATCTTGGTTCACAATGTCAACATTAGATGTCACTGCTACATTTTGTAACAAGAAACGAGTAACTTATTAGTAAATAAATTTTGGTTTTGCTATATGCAAAGTATCAATTGCCTCATGGCGTCAACATTATGAAGAACAATATCATTTAATATTTTTAAATTATAGACTATTTTCGTCTACATCAAGTAAAGTGAATTCCTCTCCAGTCTTTAATCTATCATCTTTGAAATGATTTTATTACATACATACATACATACATTCACGCCTCTACGTCCCCAACGGGAAAGGCAGAGACTATCAATCGCTATCTGGAACGATCCTGACAAATCTCTCTTGCTTCACTCACACCCATTAACCTTCTCATGCATGCTCTTCTGTACTTTGTTACACTATTTACACCCGCCTTGAAATAATGTCTCCAATTTATTGGTTTAAATAACAGAGTTGTAACATATATTACAATACTATTTAATATTATACTATTTAATATTTTCTATGTTGTAACCAAATTGTATGTGATGGTAATGAATTTTTGTATTTATATTCATGAAAATCATGTAATTACAATCGGTAACATAATCTAAATACAGTTCATTTTACCAACGGCAGATGTCACTATATTATTTTTCCAAGACGGTAGTGGTTGTACAGAAACTTTTTGTAATCGAATCTCACTTGTCAGTTTTAACATCTTTATTACCAAAATAAAATTTTTAATGCACGACTGTTTTTAACAGCAGCTGTTACTGTTTTTTATTCTCACTCAATCAGCAAAGTCAAGCAACGCAAGCGTAAAGCGTTATTGGATGGGTGACCGTCTATATTCATGTACTGTAGATTTTAGTGAGTAAACCTGCCTGTTTCTCGAAATAGTATATGTATACGGCAAAATGGATAGCCACTTGTCACGTTATATACTGTTTATGAAGTAAGAAGTGAGTTTCGAGTGACCAAAGACCATCGCAATGCTCATTTGATGGTAGACTCTCAATATCTGACTACCCCACAAGGTTTAAAGTCATGAAAATTCATTGTAATAAATAATCATATTAATAAGTAATGAGAAGTCTCGTGCTAGTCTGAGACGTAAAAAGAATGCGAACTAGCTGCCGTTCTTTCCCTCATGTTGTAGAATGCGATTAAGGGTATTGTTCGCGGAAATGAGCGAAACGAGTGTTTTCATTTTTCAGTTTAAACCTATTTAGAACTTATCGACACCTATCATACTTTCAAGGTAGCATAATGAAAGACTGAAATTGATGACTGAAGTAGTTTCAAGAGTTAAATATCAATAATTACGTAAATATAAACGCATAAAGTTGATAAAAAATCAGAAAAATGGCGCAAACAGGGTTTTGTATTTTTTCGTTTATTTCGTCACGGAGTAAGATCTGAAATCAAAATATACAATAATGGGTTCTCTAAATACTAAATAATTTGACTAAAAACATATTAGGTCCTGTTTTATTCATAATACTGCAGTTTTCGTAAGTATAAAACGCCCAATTTTGGGCCGCCATCTGTTTCATACATTTTTATATGGACAGCTTACGCGTCCGCCGCGAGTCGCTAGTTTCAATAGATCGCGTTCAGAATTTGGCGAATGCCAGCGTGGGGAGCACGTCCATTTTGTTGGCGATCACAGCTAAACCGCTAGATAATCACACGAGATCAGTTATTTCTTAGTTCAATGAGTGAAATTTGGAAAACAAAGTGTAATCACTTTGGTGTTTGAGGTTATTGCTTATTATATTACAAGCGATTTTTTTCTTTCGAAGTGAACTGCTAAAGTTGATTTACTCTACATGTATATTTTAAAAAGTATTTTACTTGATGCGACGCCATATTTGATATAAATTTATTCTTACGTTATTTATGCCTATGACAGGTATATATATTATATATGTCAGACATGATATGAAAAAAATCATGATAATGAATGTAAATAATTTTGATTTACCGCTTGATGTTTCGGATATTATGAGAAGTTCAGAATATACAGACATGATACATTCTGACATCACTTCAGCTTTCTTCACAGTAGGTAGGCAGCAATTAGTGAACCCCAAGATAGGTTATTTATGCTATATTATATATACACACACATATACATAATTATTAATAACTATATATTATGCATTACGACCGTGATCGAATTCAGGGTAGTCAGAGAACTTAACGTATGCATTTGTGATGGTCGAAATCATAAATATATACATTTGGGATGCTCTTTGGCAACTTGAATTTGAGTTATTGGCGAACTGCAGAATAGGTTATACCGGTACCGGACAGATATACGGAAAGAACGACAGTTGGTTAGATTTTGATTTTTTTTCGACTCAGACTCATCTCTCTCAAGAAGGGTAGACCGCGGAGCAATTTTTTAGAGACAAATTGCTATCGAAATCCGAATTCGGTCACTAGGCTCTCATAATGGAGTTGGAGGGCGCACCAAAAAAAAAGTATAATTATTATACATATCCTGCTGCTCAGTAGTCTGTAGGTATTGTTTGCCTCGGCAAACTTTACGCATAAATCGAAGAATTTTATATATTTGAAGTTCTTTTTCAGCTCAAAACCATACGAAAATACAAGCGCATTACTAGGATCGCAGACTCCTACAAGAGGTCGGGTTAGGGTACTCACTCAAGTACGTTCCAATACACTATTTCTTATTGTTTCTATAAAATTACAATTATTTACCACAAGTGATTTATTATTTAAATATTGATTACTTTTATATATTTATGACTACAATGTTCTTAATATATATTAATAAATAATAAGTTGTTGAATAATCTGATTATAATTTATTAGTGTTAGTTTCGTTTACAAATTGATACGCGGAACGTACGTAATGCGATCCGCCATGACAGTAAAGTTTGTTATGATTTTGTTATATCAAGTTTGATGTGATTTATTTCAGTGTTTTTGAAACTATCGTAGTGTGGAACCTGTTTTTATCGCAAACATAAATAACATTACATAAAATATCCCCTATTATCCCGCCGCATTGCTTTGTGAATCGATATTTATAGAAAAATGCTTCATGCATAAGAATTTACAAATGAAATAACAACAATTTATCTGCAAGAAATCTAATTCATCATACTGATTTGATATTGACTTATATTAGCTTTGATTTTAACTTATTTTAGATATAAAAACATACTTGGCCACTACTAAAACAGAAAGGTAACCTCAAAAGTATTTATCCCAGAGATAAACAAGGGGCTGCAATTGTTTTACACGGACTTGTTTCTATAACAAAACATCGACTTTGTTTTGGAATAAGGTGGTAGGTATCTGTAAGAACATACACACATCAACATGGTCTAGGGATATTTAACTCAAACCTAAATAACTAAAATTATACTACCTTTTAGTTAAGACACCTGTATCTGTAGTATTATATTATCTGTGCCTGTATATTAAATTAAACCTTGATTATTAGCCTATCTGATTAAATGAAAATATTTTAGTGAAAGTTGTAATTTAAAAAAATCTAGAACAAGAGCAAAAACTCTGATAAAACTTCAAACTAAATTTTATTTTTAAAACATTAAAACTTCAACATAACATTTACTTTTTTTTACTAAAATAGTGTTCCACTGAAAATCAGTAATGTGTAGATCTTCCTAAGACATTCCTGACACATCTGCAGGGGTTCGGCATGCTTAAAACAAGGGTGTCAATATCCCGTTGTGGAATATTGTCCCAAGTCCTGCTAAGATGCAAGAAAAGATTGTTTTCACTGACAATATCTTCTGGGAAATTTCTTAGAGCTCTTCTCTGAAGCATATCCCAGGCATGCTCAATAGGATTTAAGTCTGGAGATTGCGCAGGCCAGTCTAAAGCCTGGACATCATGCTGTTGTAACCAAGTTGTAACGATATGTGCAGATAATTTGTCATCTTATTTTTTTCTGTAAGGCCAGTATTAAATCTAAATTATTATTAATTAAATTTAAATCTAATTCATCATACTGATTTGATATTGACTTATATTAGCGTTGATTTTAACTTATTTTAGATGAGTGAGGGGGCAGTGACGGAACGCTGGATGAGGTTACTCGCTAAAAATAGAACTCATTTCCATACACAGGATATAATTTGCACTAATCAGTAGATGTCCATACCTAGTCACTAATCAAAGTGTAATGTAACCTTAATACGAGCATTTATAAAATTAAATAATAGGTACCTATTATTACAAACAATATTTTAGTGCAGTAACCATTACTTACATACATTATTGACTATAACTAAATTTAAAGTATACTTATTACAGGAGCTTATGTAAGTAGTAAATTGTATATCAATACACAATGTGTGTTTGCAAATTTTAACACCTACAGAGAAAAAAAAAGGAAACTTTATTCACTACATTAACAAAACACAAACATGGAAAAAATATAGGTATGTAAAAAACCATTGATGCAGTGAAAAGGTGCTGCCTCAGTATACGATTGATATGGCTACGTCACATCCCACATCCCTTTCGGGGTAGTCAGATGTTTAGTGGCAACTAAGTTTTTTTGCATTTTTTTGTCAATCGAAACCCAATCGTTACCTGATTATCAATAGCCAATGTAATAGGTGATTAACTAAGTCCTACCATAACCAAACCAGGTTCCCTCACTAAAACAACAGCACGTGAACAATTTAAATGGTCACCCATCCAATTACTTTCCACGCCTGCGTTGCTTAACTTCGGTGATAGAACGAGAACCGGTGTATAAATCACAACCGTAAAATCCTATTTTACGATCACAACTAAGCGATAGCGCGATTCAAATACCTGCCCAATATTTCAGCAAAAACATTATTGACATTACATAACACATAAACAAATAATTGACAGTATAATAGTAGTTTATCAGGATCAAAAGATATCTGTATGAAAATCGAGACATTTACATTTTTCGTACGACTGCCCGCCTATAAAAGTCTGTGACCCTAGTACATATTCCGTTTGTAAATTTAGTCGCAAAATCAAGCAGTATTAGGGCAAAATAAAATTAAGTTTTATGCATTGTAACGAGTTTACACTTAAATTCATGAGCTCAATTTTATTTCAATATGTGTAGTGTGGGTAAATGTAACTAATAAATTGTATGACTACTATATCTACAATATGGTAAAAAGTTTTGTAGAATAGGTACTTATATAATTTTACCGTGAATGAATTGAATTAACCTAGGTAATAATAATACTTACGCATATGAAAAATGACTACAGCCGATCTTTCGTTGAAGAACATATTTTATTTCAAAAGCATTATAATCCTAAAACATAGTTTTACAAATTCATTAACCTTTTGGAGTCAGTAAATGAGTGGTTAGGTAGTTGCATACCTACATACATACATAATGTAATCTGTACTAGCATCATTACAAACACTGGAAAACTTGAATTTATTTCGTGTTGGATTGATTACCATCTGGATTTGGGTGAGAATATCAGTTTATACGTTGCATCATATGGAAACGATACATATTTATTGATATAACTATCTGCAATTTACACGCCGCGGCGGCGCGTCGTCATGATCAAAACTATCTGTCACGTTCGACAGAGAATATCTGCTAAGAAGTCGGTCTCGATTGTCGATAAATCATCACAATGTTTATTTTATGTTAGATAGATAGATAATATACGTTTTATTTAGCAATTAAAAAATTGTCTTGCAATCGGCACACTATTGAGTTTAAAAATCAATTATATTATTAATATAAAACTCCCATAAACGTTTCGCGATGTTTTGAAATTCGCGCCTTTTTATATTTTATATTCTGTCCAATCGCTATAAACAGCACTAACGCGCAATGTACTCAGCGCTGCTGCGCTAGAAATGTCGGATTTTTGACAGTTCGTGAATTTATTTTTGGAATACAATACCCTTAAGGTATTATTACTTCGCCCCTTAGTCGCCTTCTAGATCAGTCATATATTTATTATTATTATTTACATTGCATTTGGTATGGTTACCCCAATACAATATCAAATAATAATTAATCGAGATTCCATACATTAATGCAATTCACCAAATAATATTTAAGCCTATAAATATATAAACCGAAATTAATAATAATCATTATCAATAATCGAAAATCTAAAATAATACACTTATAAAAATAATATGGATAGGCTTGCAACATGTCACCAATGTCACAAATGAATGTATATGTGTGTGAAATTGAGCCACTACCTACGAGCTCAAACAAAAATACCAACACGAAATAATAAAATTTAAAATCCTATTATTTCCCTATAATTCAAGCAAATTAACCGTTAACTTACAATTTTTTTTTTTCTAAAGTTGAATGAAACACAATCATGTTTGTTAACGTATGTACGCCATCTATTGTTCAAGATTGTCATCACCATTTATAAAGGCGAAGGGTGAGTGTAATCTATTGGGCGATGGGCTAGCAAACTGTCACCAGTGTTCAATACAAATACCATTGCAAACTCAATATCAATACTTATGGAGAACTGTCCAGCGAGAAGTGGAGTCTCCGATTTCTGTTCACCCCGGAAGAGAGTAAAGGTCGTGAATATATGTAAATGTATGTAATTAATGTCAGGATTTTCGCAATTACATAGCAACATACACAGTACTTGTAAATGGCGACACGGCTTACCAACTGTCATATTTAATACTGACTATCTGGGACCCAAGTCTATAAATGCATTTTAGTACAAACGCAGTTCAATATCAGATCAGTAATAGTGTGAAGTTGGTATTGGATTAGCAAAAGTGAAAAATTTCGCCATTTTTAATAAAACATGTAATAAAAGATGATAATTTTAATAAAAAATGGCGAAATTTGTCACTTTTGCTAATCCTTTACCAACTTCACGATATTACTGATCTGATATTGAACTGATATTTTGCAAAAAGCATTAATGGACTGCCCTTGTTCAACACGTAGGTTCGAGGTGGCCATAGAATTACAACGTCCGTAATTTCAAAGATTTACATCCGAAACTCTGATTACCTCGCAAGGGTTATTAGTCGTGAAAGCGATTGTCTTTGTCTTCATATGAGTATTATACTCTTATGTATTTAAAATTTATTTGTGTAATAAATTTTATTACATACATCCACGTCTTTACGTCCCTAAAAGGATAGGCTGAGACTATCGATCGCCACCTGGAACGATCCTGACAAATCTCTCTTGCTTCACTCATACCAATAACTTTCTCAAATATGCTCTTCTGATCTTCACGCTGTTTGTTTACGAGTATTTAATATATACTTATTGACTGACATTAAATTGTAATTGGTAATTAGACATAAAACAAAGACATACGTGTTCACGAACATTAACCCATGCGGGGTAGTCAGAGGTTCAGGTATCCATCAAGTGTTGACCAGATAGTAGTAGTACAATGTGACCGGTGGCAAGCCATGTCGCCATTTACAAGCACTAACTATTAACTGTTCGGGGAACAAATAGGTTTTTCGACGATGTTTTCCTTCACCGTAATATTCTACGCATTTCGTAAATGTTTTTTATTACGAAAAGGTACATAGAAATTCATTAAACTTCATTTCCATTGTTACACGCTCAAGCGGGATTTGATCCCTATACCCACTGATACAGGGTTAAGCCCCAAACAACTGAGCTACGTCGAATTAATTGGTAATTGTCGTTATTTTTATACTTTATAATCTATAATTAATATTATTGTGTTAATTATTATAATGCGGAATGTCAATAAAGGATTATTATTATTATACTTTTGTCTATACATAGACACACATACATATATGTATAATATACATTCACATCTTTAATTCCTTTCGGGGTGGACCGAACCTAGGAGATAATATCTCCTAAGTAATATATCAGAATTAATATTGGGGTTGCGATGTCAGGGAACATTGGTGACAAGTTGCTAACCCATCGCCCAATAGATTCTATTTACACCTAGTCCCTTAGTCGCCTACTACGTCACACCGGGAGGAATGGCAGCTAGTTAGCATTCTTTTTAAGTCCCAGACTAGTAGAGGACTATATATTGAGTACAGGCAAAAGTAAGCGTCTAGTGCTTATAAATATTGATATTTATTAAAAAATGGTTAGGATGTGACTAAAATTCACCGTAATTGTAAAATCACATCTTTATGTACCAATTAAGTTATATTTTTATCCTTTTTATTTAAAACGTAAACCTTTATTCATCCGCTATTAACTCACTCACAAATTTTGATTTTACTCCAAATTATGAAGCTACAACTGAGTATAGATACATTAAGCAAATTATTATGTGTGTTTATTTAAGTGTCTATTGAGACATTGAGCGTCTTAGTACTGTCTACTCATTCAAGAGTCAAGGACTTATGTAATGTATTCTTGTATGTATTATCCATATATCAGACTAAACCTGAGACTATCTATACATATACTGTGTAATGTTATATATTACCGAGATAAGGCAGTCAATAAACTCCTAAACAAAATTTGTTATACATTTTAATATATGCATACTCAATATTCAATACAAAATATCTGTCAAAATAATTAAATTATTATTGAGGTTAAATGTAATTCGTTTCTGAAAAAGCACATAATGCCATCTGTAATATTTATATTTAGTTTTATCATGCTGTTATCTGAATAACTGACAGAAGTAGCATAATTTGATTTAAAATATCATGATTAATAACTAACGGGACTTATCGCGTAAGTTTTTATGTAATAAAATTTATTATATAAAAACTTACGCGATAAGTCCTGTTAGTTATTAATCATGAGTATATATCGAGAATCTCTTAAAACTAAAATAAAATATCATAATTAAAATATACATAAACATACTCTTATCGCTTTAAGGAACATGTTACATTTTTCTTGAAAAGTAATTAAAAATATAATCAAACTTTATTTAAATGGAAAACGATTAGTTTATTATTATATTAAGATTAGTTCTAATTTTCAATAATATCTTATAATAATCGACCATTATGTGGTATTATATGATTCGCAATATAATAATAATAATATTCCTTTATTGAAACTCCACAATACATTAAACGCCACTATAGTACTGACGAATAATTATACAATACAAAATTAAATAAGAAAAATGTTATACACGACTAAGTTATTATATTAAAATTAACAATTAGATTTAAATGTCAGTCAATTAGTGTGTGTCGTGGAGATTCCAAATGGCAATGTAAACCAAATATTTTTTCGATATCAACTAAACTCTTATTTATGTATATTGATAATTGTAATAGACCAAAGAGCATGAGTTTTAGTGTATTAATAAACGTATATATGTCACTCTATCACTATTGGGGTGGATATAATCTCCGAAACGTTATATCTCCTTGATCATATGAAAAAAGGGATTAATATGGTACATTGGTGATAAAGTCAAAGTCAAATGTTTTTATTCAACATAAGTACAATAGCGTACATTCATTGAAAGTCAAAACATTTGCACAACATTTGCCTGACACTGGTTGTCTCTTAGCATTGATATTCTACCGTTGGTTCGGAAGCCTTGGTTCGGAGAAGAACCAACAAGAAACTCCGGCTTTCAGGATGTTTTGCCCAGTGCCAGTTACAGACAGATAGTATTCCATTTATTTATGGCGAGGAGATATTATATAAACGACCCTTTCGTATCTCTTTATGTGGATAAGAAAGGCAGATAGTTAACAAGCTATTGATCCATTTAAGTCACTTGAATATTTAATTTTTTACCAAGAATGTGAAATTATGATGAGGGAAAATATCATTTACAATTTCATACGAAATTATAATCATGTCTTACTATCCTTAGAGGAGACGAAACCGCTCAAGTCACTAGAAAACTAATATCTGTTTGAATTATTAGAACTTCGCATTAGAACAGGTTGTTAGGGCATCGCCAATACTATTCCATTTAACCGAAGTGCCTTCCTATGACATATCGATAAGAAAGGCATAAGTTTATGTCCCTTATAATTACGGGATAGGATGATAATTTCATGAAAAATATTTATTATGTCAGAATAAATGCAAGGAATTAAAACTACATGGAAAAAGATTTAGAAACTAAATGTGCAATTTTCGCCGGAGCATGTATCAATTGAAATTTTCTGTATTTGACTATTTAGTAGAGAATATACATAAATACATACACATCACGCCTGATTCCCTGTAGAGGGGTATGCAGAGATCACGGATCCCCATTTGTCCTGATCCTGACTGACGGATCGCTTTCGCCTCTTTGACACTCATACGCCTCCTCATACACACTCGGCGGTTATAGCTACTTCTAACGTCACCCTTTTTAATACAGCGTCTATCTGACTGTCATTTGTCTTATTAGTAGTGAAATAAAATTCTTTTTATTCAGCATAGGGATCACACATATCACTCATTGAAAGTAAAAAAAAACATTTTCTCATTAATAAATAGTCATTATAGTTTCGCAGAAGATTCGACGTAGCTCAGTCTTTTGGGACTCAAATCTGTATCATTGGATGTATGGTTTAAACCCTGGAGCATGTACAAAGAGAAACTTAGTATTCTGGTTTTCACATTTTAGCAATAGAAATACATCAAAGACATGTATTAAATACCATGGTGAGGGAAAACGTCGTGGGAAAACCCACCTGTTGCTGTAATAGCCTGTGATTGTAAATGGCGGTTTACTATCTGTCACATTGAGTGCTGACTATTTGATCAATACTTGGATTCGATTTGGTGGTAGAATTACTACTTACATAATTTCGGAGATGGACACTGAAACAGTCGAGAAAGCATTTGTCTTTCGCGATTTTAATTATAAATATTTATGAAACTGTTTCGCAACATTCCATATCAATAATATCATCATATTTCCAATACATTAGTTATAGGTATTACTTTATAAAGAGTTTTCCTAACCTCTGAATGATATAATATAAAGAAAGAAAAACATTTATTCACTGCTATTTATACAACACACTTTGATACAACAACAACACATATTAGGATTAAAGGCACTTGATGCAGTGAAAAGGTGCTGTCTTAGTATTTCACTTACAGCACTGATCCTCCGACAGCACATAGATATATAGGAAGCAAAATCGAGAAAGGCAACATAGCATTTCACTTCTCTTATTCTTTTTCCGTTATTTTAGAGATTAAGAGTGATACACGAGTAGAAAACTTAAAAGGTGTGAAAAAAAAGTGACTGATGTATGTCCATCGTTTAATAGCAATTAAATTATTTTGCATTCGTTAGTCTTATTTTATGATAAGCTCTACAAATATAGGTATCTAGTAAACCTATAATAAAGTATCATTATATAATGAAATGATAATTTATTATATTGTAACGTAAACGTACGTAACGTTCCGGCCAGAATCAAGTCCAACCCTTAAAAAATGCCTATAAGGTCTATTGAAATAACCTCTCTATCGGTCTACCACTTATGAATGGCCGTATAAACTAAACGGTTCCATGTTCTAAAGCCTTCACGATGCCATCTATTGCTCTTAGAACCAGTATCTTTCGAACGGACATACTTTAATTAATTTAAAACCATTCACAGTCGTTCAAACGGAAACGATATATGGACTTTCAATAAGTTAGCAATGAAAAAGTTAAGGTAAAAAGTTCTGATTTGATCAGATAGCGCGAACTTGTCACGATATCAGTTACTTCAATACGTACAAGCTTTTTATATATTATAATACATAAACAGTTTCTTTATTTAATATTCAAACACATATTTAATGAGGAAAAACATTTACATAGCGAAAACAGAATAAAGCTTATCAAAATTACATCACGCGCAAATTTCGCTAAAGTTTAGTTTTGTTACAGACCGTGCTACTTTCATTCGTATTTAAACATACTAGATTAGTCTATTTTGATATTCACCTAAACAGATATTAAAAAAACACCTTCTTTTCTAAATTTACAATCCTACTAAGTTATAAATACGAAGAACTTCCACATTTTTAAACAAGTGCAAAAGAGCCTTATTCTGTCCTTAGGTAGTGCTATGTTCCAATCATGCCACATCTACTTCACAACTCCATAAACACCTTATAAAAAGCCTTAAGAGGTTTGCCAAGTATATACCTACATAAACAACTACATAAGTATCTATATGTACCAAAATAACCATCTAACACTTACGTAATTCTTAGATTTAGGAGTAAGGAATTAATCCTATACTTATTTAAGGGAAAAGTATTCTTAATACAAGGTACAATCTATACAATTGTAACATAGTAAAAGTACCTTAAGCCGCACTTACATCTACTTGAATTCTCGTTAGGTGAAAGCACAGAGCTTAGCATGGCTGTTAGAAACAGGTTTCTGGCCCATTGCTAGTTAAGGCACAACAACCTTTAGAGATACCTACTTGACTCTAACAATTTCAAGGCCTTACACTCACGCGCGACTTTTGTCTATCTATTGATACTTAATAGGACATCTTAAAGGCAGACATGTCCATATTGCGAGTGTACATCTTTGTGGGGTAGTCAGAGATTCAATGTTCACCGTTGATTGAGTATAAAGATGGTCTTTGGTCTATCGAAACCCACTTGTAACGTTAAATACGTGACAGGTCCGGACAGACGTAAAAAGAATGCTAACTAGCTGCCGTTCTTTCCAGCATGTCATAGGAGGCTCCAGGGTTAAGCTGAATCTGTTAGTCTATGGGTTAGCTTCCTTTTAATCAATGTTCCATCAAAACCCTAATGTTTATGATCAAAAGTGACCTAGGAAGATATTATAATGTCTCCAAATCCACTTCAAAAGGTATCGAAGGACGTGAATGTATATACTATATTATATGAATATGTATACTATAATATATATACATACCTAAATTAGACCAGTAAACTATTTTACAAGAAAAAGGTAATACTTTCATTAAATATACACGATAAGTCCTCTTTTTCTTGTCAGGTGATAGACAATTTACGTTTAGTATACGTCATTTTTTATGCTCAATTAATTTTTACTACAGCTCTATGGAGAATATCAAAGCTTAATAATTATGTAATTCATATTTAATGTAATTCATAATTCATATTAAGTCATATTTAGACTTAAATAAAAGTTTTACTGGCAGGCTTTCTTCCTGGTTCGTTGTAGGAGGCAACTAAGAAGCAAAATACAATTACATAGGCGATAACCCAACGTTCCATATCAATATCATCCCAACCCCAATAAATGTGGTAAATGTAAAATTCAAATGTCTGTCCCAGGGACAGCATAGCTGAAGAAAAGTTATATACCTAACTTCAACGGGAATCGAACCCGGAACCACACGATTAGCTTAGCGGTCAAGTCGTTAGCCGTTCGAGACATGGATATCGTTAATATGATATTTATGTCTTAGACTATTGCAATATCATTAAACCCACTCAGTTTTTCATATGGTCATAACAAAGTTGAAACACCGGTTGTCGCTCTACTACCAAAGTTAAGCAACACTAATTGTAAACAGTGTTTGGATGGGTAACCATGATTAACAGCTATTTTCGTTAAGGGAAAACCAATAAAATATATCCCTCGAAAAAACCTATAATATACAATATATTCTATATGAGAGGTAGGCAGACATTACGGATCCCCAGCTGTCCCGATCCTGACAAACCACTTTCGCTTCATTGACACTCATACACAATCGGCGGTTATAAGTAATTATAACGTCACCCTTTCCCAATAACCCTCTAGAGGGAATTAGGCGTGATGTGTATGAATGTATATTCTACATGTTATTTGTTCCTTTGGATATGAGGTAGTCAATAACAGCTATATGTCATCAGCCTGAAGTAATCCACTGTTGGACATAGGCCTCCTCCAAATAACAGCTATATGTATGATATAATAATTAACATACATATATTTATGTCTCTACTTTCCTAACGAAATAGGGACTATCCATTGCCACCTTAAACGATCTTGACAAATCTCTCTTGCTTCACTCACATTCATCAATAATATGTTTCTTTTATAATCCTCCCTTTATTTACTTGCTTTTCGTACCTTAGTATGCATTGATTTCGCAATTTTTGTCAATATATATTCTTTCAGGTCACATCGATCTCTTATTTGTATATAGAAAATATTTGAAAATTAACATACACACATACATCACGTCTGATTCCCTGTAGAGGGGTAGGCGGAGATCGCGGATTCCCATTGTCCCGATCCTGACAAACCACTTTCGCTTCCTTGACACTTAAACACTTCTTCATACACACAATATTTGGCTGTTATTGGTACTTCTAACGTCGCCCTTTTTCAAATGGGCGTCGGACCGTCATTCTCCGGCAAAACAATAAAATATAAAAACTAGCGACCCGCTCCGGCTTCGCACTTCTGGCAATTTACTGGAAGTTATTATAAATATAAGCCTTCCTCTTGAATCATTCTATCTATTAAAAAAAACCGCATCAAAATCCGTTGCGTTGTTTCAAAGATTTAAGCATACAAAGGGACATAGGGACCGAGAAAGCGACTTTGTTTTATACTATGTAGTGATAATAAAAATAACAATTAATGATTAAAACATTCACTTAATCCTTTTCAGGACAACCATAACCTTAGAGATATAAAGATAAATCCTCAGGCCCTTAGCTAATATTTCGGTATTGATATATAGTATTTTTAACTGATAGTTAGCCCATCGCCCAATAGATTCCATTGACCCTAGTCCCTTAATCGCCTCTTCAAGATGCCAGGAAGAAAGGCAACTAGTTTGCATTCTTATTATTTCCCAGATTAACACAGTAGTACACAGGATGGTACTTAATTAAGTGCTTTAAAATAGTCTCTACTTAAGAATTTGTATATTTATTTCAAGGATCGAAAAAAATATGGGAATCCTTTATATGTCGCCCCTTTTTAGGTAAAAAGGCGTGATGAGTACGTGTGTTGTATTTCTAAAATAAACATTATGTTAATACTAATTTAGAGTATTGAAAAATATATTTTGGATTTAACAACATGGGTCTACATATAAATGGATCGACAATCAATAATTCTCATTTTACCCCGATCTTGATAAACACTACATCCATACAACTGCTCATATACACTCGGTAGTTATAGCTACTTTTAAAAACAATCTTATTTCATTATGTTTATTGCCGCTAACAATATGTTTTGTTGATTTTATACAGCGGTTTCCATGACAACGCTACTAACTAGACGACGCTACGCAATTGAGCGTTATTCCAAAAAAAAAATTATTTGGTACACCTTTACAGGAGTTTACATAACTATAAGAAAAAAAAAACAATCATTTCCCTAAGCAAGAAGAAAATATAACCTAAAACATTTTCCAAACGTATTGGCGCGCCATCTGTGATGCAAGTTACTGATCTATTTTAATTGTTTTATGCATCACCTGCCACTGTTAGATCCACTTACTCTCTTTTATATAACTAACGTAATGTAGAGGTAACTTTATGAATACATTAAAAATATGTTTATATAATTAATATAAGTCTCTACATATTTCCCGTTTGTCTCTACTTGTACTAGAGACTTCACGACTTTAATACCCAATTAGATAGATAGTATATCTACATGCTATATAACTACTATGAATTCTTATATTAATATTAGTGTTAGATATCTATACAGGTCACAAAATTACGAAGAATGTTTCAAACTTGATAACACGATAACGGTAATTAGGTAATTTATAGTTCACCTTACAGTCTATAAATATAGTGTCTCTATATATATGGATGTGTAATAGAGATAACATATATTTTCTTTAATTAACAGTTATTGAATTAATAAAGAATTTACTATATACAGTAAAAGATAATTTAATTGAACCACTAAAATTGAATTTACTTTAAACTATGTAATTATTTATATATATATAAACATAGTAAACACAAGTAATAAATGATAATTATAATAAAAATCATTTCTTTACAGCCATAAAAACATACACAATACATAACGTTTACAATTAAAACTTACAAACTAGGGGGTATAATTTGTGCATGATATTGTCGAAGCAAAAGGGTTCCAACTCAGCTGGGTATGTATACATATGTATTAAAAATTCCAAAAAATATTAATACATATAATATAACTTGTATAATATAATAAAGATACTATTTACATCACTTAAATCTAACATAACTAAATAATCAGCTATAACATAGTACATACTAATTTTTGGGTATTACAGCCCTAATATTAATGCCATAAGTAACAAAAGAGATATTATCGTGTCTCCATACATCCAACCACCTCGAAAGGGTTGTACGGTCGTGACTGTATGTGTATATATTAGCTCCACCGGAAATCGAAACCTGGATTCCGTATTATTTAATTAATCTCTACTTAAGTAAAAGAATTACATATTATGGTGAAACCTTATCAATTCTTTAAATAAACTACATTAGTAACATTTCATTCATTAGTAAGTAGTACTATACAGTCGTCTATGGATCGTCAACAAAGTCAGCAGCTCAGTGAAAGTTGAAAATACAAATATTTATTTTCGGCTGAATATTTAGTCAATAGTGATGCCAAACTGGCTAAATATGTTCACTTTGGGATTATATTTGGCTCCTCAACTGGAACGAACCGTAGAACAAGGAAGAGAAGAATTGGAGCTTCGATTTCGTTTTTCTTCGGTTGTAGTGGCTGGCGGCGTTGGTGTAACCATGGCGACGGAATAACAAGTGCAAACGCCTTTGCATCAGTGTTTGTACTTTCGCTGACATAACCTTAGAATGGCTTGTTAAAGGATAAAAAAGTACTACTATATATTACTAAATAATGCTAGTTTGGTACTTCAATGTTGTAACCAGCTGCTTTCTAACCATTTTGTAAGAGGTAACTATGAGAAAAAGGGTTTCATTTGGTATTAGATGGGGTCTCTACATTCGTGTAGAGAATACCTAAAATATTTACATACTTAATAATAAATACATACATATACACATCACGCCTGTTTCCCAGTAGAGGGGTAGGCAGAGATCATGGCTCTCTATCTGTCCGGATAAAGACAAATTACTTTTGCTTCATTGACACTCATACACACTCCGCGGTTATACGTACTCCTAACGTCACCCTTTTTCAATACAGCGACTATCTGACTGTCATATGTCTTATTGTGCCAAAATATATTCCTACATTCAATTATAACTAAAAATATATTATATATTAATAATTTATTTATATATAATTTAGTAAATAGTTTAACAGGTAAGTTTATATTCATGTGAATACAGTTGTAAATAAAAAAAAACATATGGGTAGATTATCACTTAATATATCAAAAAATTCTTTAGATCTTTTTTACTATCTATTCGTTTGGGGAATATAGCCGTGAATGCACGTTTCTAGACAGGTTTCGTCACGCTATTTACCCTCTTCGAAATTGAAGTGTGAAGTGTAACCAAGCGTTAACGAATTAATTAATATGTATATGTTACAAAAACATATTAATTTATAATCCTATGCTAGTCTGACACGCTATTAACATATATACGCTACTTTTCTTCTTTGGGATAGATAGAAACTTGAATGAATACTTCTGATTAATAACAAACGGGACTTATCGCGTAAGTTTTTATATAATAAAGTTACCCTTATTAACCCGACGTTTCGGCTACGTTGCAGCAGCCATGGTCACGGGCAGACTGACGATTCATATTTCTTTGTCTCCACCGCAGTGCCCTGTCAGATTCTTCTCTGACTACCCTCACTGCTACGTTTTTATTAATAACCCGCGGCTTACACACTACAACACTAGAGATCGCGCCACATAAATTGGCAGTTGGAGGCGTCGCCACAGTCGCGTAATTCAGTGTTACCAGTAAATACGCCAAAACTAGCACTCACTGCCATACGGCTCGATACATTATATTTAGGTTTCATTTGTAACGGTCTTTGGTTGCAGAGCTATAAACTCAAATAAAACAAATTAATATATCAAAGTCAAAAGTCTAAATATGTTTATTTAAAATAGGCCCTATCACAAGCTCTCTTTGAAAGTTATCTTATGATCTAAGTATAAATTAAAAAAACTATTTCAAACATGATTAATAATTAACGGGACTTATCCTTCTTATTATATATTACATATATTATGTGTTCCTTCACTCTGTCCGCAATAGACCGTTTAGTCTGTCCGACGTAGGATTTCCCACAGCTGCAATCAATCTTATACACACCCTTATATCTTATATCATGTGTATAAATCACGAATCTCTTAAAACTATTATTTCAAACATGGCACTGAGCATTGTCGTTACATACTTTTTACCGAGGTTAGATC
This sequence comes from Leucoptera coffeella, assembly GCA_030578115.1. Classification (NCBI taxonomy): domain Eukaryota; kingdom Metazoa; phylum Arthropoda; class Insecta; order Lepidoptera; family Lyonetiidae; genus Leucoptera; species Leucoptera coffeella. The sequence goes on along the minus strand of JAMBLF010000323.1, from coordinate 133,251 downwards.
AGCGGAGACCCTAGCTTGGAGAAGAACTAACAAGAAACTCCGGAAATCAATTTATTATAATCACCCTTAACAAACATAAAAATTACAAAGATTGAGCAAAAAACACAACGCTGGTAATACTAAATTTACCTTTCATACAAAATAACACGCAATGGCGGAAACGTCAAATTTAGTTCCAAGTTTGGCTACTGCCAATTTATGTGGCGGGATCTCTACCATGGCTGCTGCAACGTAGCCGAAACGTCGGGTTAATAAATATAACTTTATTACATAAAAACTTACGCGATAAGTCCCGTTAGTTATTAATCATGAGTATAAATCGCGAATCTCTTAAAACTATAATTGCTACTTCTGTGTATGACCTAAAATTTTTGCTTATTCATTTGCGACTTAAGCTCCTGAGATATTCACACAGTGGTTAATAAGATTAACAAATATATCCTCATTTATGAGTTTCATTAATCAAGCACTGTGGCGATTTTGACATATATTTTTCTGTTATATTACAAATCGCATTAGTACGTTTAAGACTTGTGTTAAGGGTCAATTCAACGAAACAAACTAAATAACACACATATTTTGGTTGTAATTAAATAAGGGTAGAGTTTTGTTAAGGGTGAGTTTAGCGGTAACTTTTACGAGGGGTTGACAATCGATAGACACATTAGCTGCAATTTCATTATGCCTTGCTTAATCTTAAAGTCATCTTCTCAAAGCGGTGCACGCAGCGTGAAGAACAGAAGAGCGTGTATGAGAAGGTTAATGGCTGTGAGTGAAGCAAGAGAGATTTGTCAGAAGCGTTGCAGGTGGCGATCGATAGTAGTAGTTAAGGATGTAGAGGCATTAATATATGGATGTACTAGCGACTCGCTCCGGCTTCGCACGGGTATAAAATATATAGCCTACTCCACTATTTAATGGATGTTATTATACATATAAACCTTTTTCTTGAATAACTCTATCTATTAAAAAAACCGTATCAAAATCCGTTGCGTAGTTTCAAAGATTTAAACATACAAAGGGACATAGGGACAGAGAAAGCGACTTTGTTTTATACTATGTAGTGATGATGTACGTGTTCGTATGATCGACCTAGTCTCGCAAATCGGTAAACGAAGCAATACTTCAATGAAATAGGTTTTCAGGTTTTTCATCATTTTTGTAGGACAAAGGAAATAATAATAATAAAGCGTTTATTATCATCATCATTAGCCTGTAGTAGTCTACTGTTGGACATAGGCCTCGCCCAAATGACGCCACTTCTCCCTTTTAGTGGCCGTTCGCATGCATTATTTACGTAAATAACATACTTTATTTTAAGCGTTTATTAGCCACAAAAAGAGTAGATTTACAAGTATTCTAAAACAGATATTTGTAAATGGCGACACGGCTTAATACCTGTTACATTGAGAACTGACTGACTAGTCAACACGTGGGTTCAAGGTGGCCATTTATATACTACCTTCGCAATTGCGGAGATGGATACCTGAACCTCTAACTACCCCGCAAGGGCTAATGGTCGTGTTCGTGTTTGTCTTTTTTATATTGTTTACTTTCTGGTTAATCCTATCATACATATGATATCATCCTATGATTCTTTCCAAGGTGGCCACAACCTCGAAAATATAATATTTCCTCATCACACCGGGATCATAGAATTTTAATCAACGGTTGCTAGCCCATCACCCATTCCATACTCTTATCACTTAGTTGCTTTAGTAACTGGCACTGGGCAAAAATTCTGAAAGCCGGAGTTTCTCGTTGGTTCTTCTCCGAGCCAGGGCTTCTGAACCAACGGTAGAATTTCAATGCTAAGAGACAACCAGTGTCAGGCAAATGTTTTGACTATCAATGAATGTACTGTACTTGTACTTATGTTGAATAAAAACCTTTGACTTTGACTTTCTACTGTACGCTAGAAAGAAATGTAGCTAGTTACTTTCTATTCAAAACCCAGATTAGCATGGTAGTGTTAATTGTATGAAATTCAATATAAAAGACACGACCTTGAAAGTCTTAGTCGCCTTTTACGTCATACATAACAAAATAACATCTGTTTACATACATACATTCAAGTCACGTTCAAGAGGGTAAACAGATATGACTAGCCAACTGGTATTGGACTTAGATGGAATATGACTACATAGTGACTATGATTGAAAAGAGCATGCTTTGATGGTTTGGACATGTTATGCGGATGAATGATAGTAGATTGACAAAAGGAATGTATATGAGTGAAGTGGAAGGGCGGTTACGTAGGGGCCGGCCTAATAAGACATATAACAGTCAGATAGACGCTATATTGAAAAAAGGTGACGTTAGGAGTACCTATAATCGCTGAGTGTGTATGAGAAGATGTATGAGCGTCAATAAAGCGAAAGTGGTCTGTCAGGATCGGGAGGGATGGGGATCCGTGATCTCTGCCTACCCCTCTACAGGGAATCAGGCGTGATGTGTATGTATGTATGACTACATAGTTTACCTTTTTCCGGCTTGTCGTAAGAGGCGCCTAAGGGACTAGGGATGTTTTTAGGTCTTTTTTGGCGAATAGATAGCAAATTTCTTATATCTTAATCCACCCAACAGGCTTAACTAGTTATTTTCATAAGAACCTATAACCGCCGAATGTGTATGAGAAGGTATATGGATGAAAATGAAGCGAAAGTGACTTACCAGGATCGGGAAATGCATGCTCGTGATGTCTGCATAGGGAATCGGGTGTCATGTGAATGATATGTATGAAATATATGTACATTCATTTCACTCTACATACACAAAGTTTTGATAGTTATTCAGAAGGGATAGACAGTTTCTTTAAGATGTAATTTGAATGAAAATTTACCTTAGTTTAAAATAAAGACTATTTCATACTAAGGTTTTAAAATTTCCTAAATCAAGTTAATTAAAAACTAGAAATTATTTGATTGTTTCATCCTTATATTCTGTTTTGTTGATATAAGTTGCTTTGATTTTAAATGAATTAAACCGCCATCTATTTTCAAATTTTCAATTAATTCTAATTAATTTATAAAAAATATTATAACATGCCGGTAACTTAGAAATTCGTCTAATCAATTTTGGAGCAAAATATCTATGTGACTATTACCTATTACCACCTATATAGTCAGCCAATCCATCACAATATTAAGGTATTGCTAAATACTAATCTCCATTTTCTTAAGTATAATATTCTCAGCTTATGTCCCATACTAGCTAGGACGTTAAAAGAATGCTAACTAGCTGCTGTTATTCCCGGCATTTCGAGATATTATCGTCTCCAAGGTTCTGTCCACCTCGAAAGGGATGAAAGGACACGAATGAGCAGTGCGAGTTGGAGATAAAAAACATCTCCAATTATTTGAAAAATATACTATATTGTAATTCCGGATTAAATAGAAATCTTCTAATAAACAAGAGTCACAAGTTACACCTAAAAGTAAGAATAAACAATTATCCATTTCTCGGATAAACTTAGCGACATCTGTGTATTGAATTTACTAGATATTATGCTGCCATCTGTGTGAATTGAGTGGAATTAAATCATAAGTTTTACTGCTCAATGAAAATAATGTTATTGGTGTTGATTACAACAGCCATTCTAAATAATTATACTTATTATTATATAGTCCATTGAAAATGATTTGGTCTCTCAAAAGTATAGTATGTATGTATAAGTAGTATAATGGTCTGATTTAGATTATCAGAGGTTCAGTGTCTATCATAAACTTAACATTTCAATGATATAATGTATGTATATATATATAATAAAGCCACTTTTACCATGAGGTCAGTCATATAACCTGACAGGTAGTGATTTCGAAGTATAAATTTGTATACCAACTTCGACTCCCACCCTTGGAATTATATCTATAATAAATAAAACAGATGTCGCTCTAATGATTAAGTGAGCTATACACCATATTGCAACAAAACAAACACGTCTGAAAATTGGCAAATTAAGGAAAATATTTTTAGAGTAGACACCTAATATATACGATATAGAATTACAGTAAACGTGTACGAATCATATAGTATTGGAAAAGGTGAACTGAACTTCGAAAACACCAATGCCAAATCACTTTAATATAGGCAGTTGTTAATACAGTTGACAGTTTGTTAATACACCGAGAAATAAAGTCTTATAAAATTCGGAGAATACGACTCAGACGTTGTAAGTGGAAATATTGATATTTGATGCCAGGTTGCTATCCCATCGTCCAATACAATCCATTGACGATTATTTTCTTAGTTTCCTCTAACTAAGGCCAAGCGATAAAATTAAACGCTCGCAACAAAAATTCCCTAAAAGGTTAAAACGTTTGAAGCTACGGTACATTTTAGTGCCAAAATGTTTTTTTAGGTCAAAATAAAACCAAGGACTAGTATGAATGTCAACGAGCGACATCTACACATTGTAGAGTAGTATCTACACATGTATATATTAGACTTTATTACGACTTCGTACATACAAAGGGGTAGGTAGAGATTATGTACATTTAAACTGTAACACTTTGTAGAGTAGTGATAGTTGAGTGATAATAGATGTTATTATAGACAACGAGTAAGCATTGAGAGTTGTACATAATATATATATATATATATTATATCATATGGGGCCCAACTCCACTAATGCGTTTAAGCAAAAAGTGACAAATTTCACCATTTTCTGTCATCAATGGTGAAGTTTGTACCTTTTCCTATTCCACGATAAACTTTACAATGTTCTTGAAGTGATATTAAACTGATATTTTGCAAAAATCATTAGGCTTATGTATGTGATAAAACTTATACTAAACACATATGTATGATGGTATTCGAAAGTACCTATAACCACCGAGGTTGTATGTGGAGGTATGAATTATATGGATGTATATGAATCTAACATGGTTTGGTAAGCTCTGGAGAATAAGGATACATGATATCTGACTACCCGTTTGGAGATAGGCGTGATGTGTATGTATATTATGTATGTATTTCGTTAATTATATTGTTAGAAGAGAAAATTAAATGTAAGTTGTGATATAAATAAACAAATTATTTCTTTTTGACATTTTCACATATAATATTTTCATAATTTTAAATTTAGTTACAATAATTACATATTTATATACTATTACGTGCTTAAATCCTCTTCGGGGTGTACAGAATCTTGTAGAGACGATTATATCTCCTAGATTAATTTATAATAAGTATTACGTCTATGATGTTATATGGAACATTGGTGACAGGTAGCTAGCCCATTGCCCAATAGGTTCCTTCTACGACAACCGGGAAGACCGGCAGCTAGTTGACATTACTGTAACGCCCCTGACTAGCAAGTAGCTTTTGACTATACATACATACATATATTCACGGGCACTACTATCCATCAAGATAGACACAGCAGCGTATAAAATCAAAAGTATAATAGTTAAATTAGAAATATATATTTCTTTTAAAATTATCTAATTTTTAACGACAATTATTCATATACAATTATAGACGCTATATTGAAATAAGGTGACGTTAGGAGTACCTATAACCGCCGAGAGTGTATGAGAGGATGTATGAATGTCAATGAAGCGAAAGTGGTCTGTCAGGATCGGGACAAATGGGGATCCGTGATCTCTGCCTACCCCTCTACAGGGAATCAGGCGTGATGTGTATGTATGTATGTAATTATTCATGTAAAAATGTTTTCTCTTACTTTCAATAAGTGATTTTATGATTGTTATGTTAAATAAAAAGCATTTCATTATCGTTTACCACCTTGAACGATCCCGACAAACTCACTTCACTTACCATTAATTCTAAATACGACCTTCCACATACAATATCTCCAAGGTTCTATACAACCCAAAGGGAATAGAAGTACGTGAACATATGTATGTATAACAAAAGGACCCTAAACAAAGGTCCTCTGAGGTCATGGACCCTTTACCTGCTGTCCCTCCCATTTGGGTCCCGTCCTTTTACTACCTGAGGATTTTTGGACCTCTCGTATCACGACTCTGGTACTCTAAGAGGTGGATTGGAGTTTGAAGTATAGAAAAGGTATGGGGTATTGAAGTGAATAGAAGGTGTTTGTACTTAAGTTATTAATTTCGATATACTTTTAAGGTCATTAATCTTGTAGGGTAGTCAGAGGTTGAGTTAATAATTAATAATAAAATGTCAACTTATAACCATAACATAATATGTAATAAGTATAGTATTTGTAGATATAAGAATAATATCTAATAGTCGCTTCTAATGAGTAAAAAAGACATTATATTTTGTCAAAGTGTCAGTAGAGTTTGAACCACAAAAATGAGTCAACTTTTTTGACTATTAAAGTCACGAATCTTACTTAAATAGGAGTTTATATAAATATAAGAATAACTAATTACTACTACATACATAGTGTATGTATTAATAAGTAATTAGATTATTTGTATATGTAATTTCAGGATTCGAGCGAAACCATCATAAAAATAAGTCAAAAGAAAATTATCGATTGAAGGGAATGTGTAATTGTGTATGTAATTGTATTTCCAACAACCGCCGAAGTCGCGGGTTATTTATGGAGGCATTACAAACATTGACGCTACGAGTTTACCGCGCCTCCTACTGTCATCTACCGAAATTTTATTAGAATGAATGTGGTTTTGGTTTAGTATTTTTGTGGTGATTTTATTAATTAGTGCTGGTTGTAAAGTTTAATTAGGTTGAGGTTTTGATATACATTGTGAGCTTTAATAAATAGTTTTGAAATTTCAATTTTAACGATTTTATGTAAGCAGGTAGCATAAACTTCAACTTAATCTAAAAACTTCGTAATTTAATACTTCATCAAAAAACACACATTAATATAATCACTAAAAAGTACATTTTACAAACTTTACCTTTAATTTAACTTGCTTCAAAACTCAAACGAAAACAAACATTTACGAAGTTACATTTTACAAACACACACAAAAAACATACAAAAACTTTCATCAAAATATAACTCAACGCATACCTACCTACTGTTTATCCCACTGATATCGTTGCCATGACAACCGCAGAGGTTAGGGTACCGCGAACCTTAATGGGGTCGAACCCTACTTTCGCGGGTGTCATAATAAACGGAACCCAATTATAGACATACCTCTGTAGTACAGATATTTCATCACTGTCATTTTGTTTGAGGGATTCTTTTGACGGTTTTTGTAGGGTATATCACTACATAGTATAAAACAAAGTCGCTTTCTCTGTCCCTATGTCCCTTTGTATGCTTATATCTAAACTATGCTTAAATCTTTGAAATTACGCAACGGATGTTGATGCGGTTTTTTTAATAGATAGAGCGATTCAAGAGGAAGGTTTATTTAATAACATCTATTAAATAGCCAGAAGTGCGAAGCCGGAGCGGGTCGCTAGTACTTATTCATACGTTCATATAAACAAACGTGTTCACGATCAATCCCTTGCGGGGTAGTCAGAGGTTAAAGTATCCATCAACGCAGTTACGAAGGTAGTAATTCTATGGCCACCTCCAACCCACGTGTTGACCAGATAGTCAGTTTCAATGTGACAGGTGGTAAGCCATGTCGCCTTGAACAAGCACTAAATATTACTTGTTAGGGGAACAGGTAGGTTTCCTCACTATGTTTTCCTTCACCGTAGTATGCGACGCATTTCGTAAATGTATGTCATTTTATTACGAAAATGGAGATAGAAATTCATTAAAACGTCATTGGTACATCTCAAGTGGGATTTGAACCCTGTATCCACTGATACAGAGTCAAGCCCCAAACAACTGAGCTACGTCGAATTTAATAGATATTTCATCCCTGTCATTATGTTTTAGGGATGAGAGGAGTTTTTGTTAAGTATATACTTATATATACGTTCACTCGAATCTCAACTAATAATACAGTACTACTAACTAATAAAACAGTACAAATCCTCAATAAATAAATATTATATATATGGCTGAGGGCCACGAGTGATGGTTTTGTGGCGTACCCTTGGGGAGGCCTACGTCCAACATTGGACTGACATAGGCTGATTGATTGATGCCTTTACAAATATGTGATGATGTATTTCAATCGCTATTGGACTTTCGGAGAATCAAAACTTATCTATAATAGAAATGAACATAGTCAAATGTATGTTATTATGGCATTCAAGGAATAGGCAGACTATATAGTTAGTCTATTCACTTCTCATACTTTGGGCTATCTACATTAAAGACTTTTAAAAATACAGCTAATAATATACATTATATCTTAATAGACGTACTTTTGAAATGTAATATAGGAAGTCTATTTTATTTCCATAGTACATAATATTACACGCCACTTTATTATATGTAAACGTAAATATAATGTTTATTAAGTAAGCCTATCTTTTTCTATATGTCGTAGGAGATAAAGTAAAGACGTAACCACAAATCCTTTAGAAATCTTTTCGACAATGGGCTAACAACCTGTTTCCATTATTATACACCAATGATGGTCAATGAACTGATGGTTGATAAGAGGGTTACAAAAGGAATCTATAAAGACAAAGAGGAATGTAGAGATGGACGGGGTAGGCCGCGTAGAACTTATACAGATTAAATTGGAGACATTCTTCTCAAGGGCGTACGTAGTGTGAAGAACAGAAGAGCATGTAGGAAAAGGTTAATGGGTGTGAGTGAAGCAAGGGAGATTTGTGAGAATCGGTCCAGGTGGCGATCGATAGTCTCTGCCTATCCCCATAGGGACGTAGAGGCATAAATATGTATACTATAATTTATATATTATAAGTATACATATTCACCAATTGAAGAAACATCAACAAGTAAGATCATCGTTCTTCTGTATAAATTTTATTTAAACACCACGTATCTTTAGAAGACATAGAATGAATATATATGTAGATCAAATTGGAAACATTCTTTTCAAAAGGTGTAAATAGCGTGAAAATAGTAGAGATATTTAGATTAGACGCTATATTGAAAAAAGGTGACGTTTGGTGTACCTATAACCGCCGAGAGTGTATGAGAAGATGTATGAATGTCAATGAAGCGAAAGTGGTCTGTCAGGATCGGGACAAATGGGAATCCGTGATCTCTGCCTACCCCTCTACAGGGAATCAGGCGTGATGTGTATGTATGTATGTATGTATATTTAGATTACCACTGAAGCCTAATCATAAAGTCGCGTCCTAATAGATGCTGAAAAGAATGACAGATTTTTAGCAGTCTATTCTCGTCCCAATCTAGTACTGAACGAGTAAAAACACCTTTCGTTATATTTTATTTATTATATGAGACATATCACGATATAGATACCTTTATATCAACTGACGTTTCGACCCAGTTGCTTAGGCCGTGGTCGCGGGAAGACATATTACACAAAATGAGTATAAATCGCGAGTGTTTAAAGGATACTACTTTCGTAAAATTTTTGTATATTATGTACAATCATTTGATAGAAATTGTAGAGTGGTGAAAATAACTAAAGCAGTATTGGTGAATAATATATGAATAAAAAGTACTTTGCAGTTGCGATGTAGGTTCTTTTTCCTAGGTCGCCTCTTACGATATGCCGGCTAAAAAGCAATTCAAAATATCAATATTCGTCCCAAAAACACAGTAAACATATAAAAATCTTATATGAGTATTATAAAATCTTTTACTGATATTATGAAGGAAAATACTGTATTTATATCTTTATACATCTTAAAAGCACTAGACTAATAAACCATATCTTTTTAAATGTAATAAGATTGAGTATGTTTGTAGTGTCTTTTTATTTGTTTTACATGCCTATTAAGTAAAATAGAGGCATACTTTTCAATATGATTAATACTTAGTTTTTGGAAGAAATATCCCTGTGCTAGCTGGGACATAAAATGAGTGCTAACTAGCTGCATTTCGTCCCGGCATGTCGTAAGAGGCGACTAAGGGATTAGGGTTCAGTAAAGTTCATGGAGCGATGGACTAGCTATCTGTTTCCAATATTTCATATGACTTCACTACCCAATTAGTCATGTTAAAATTGACCTAAGAAATATTGTATTTTCTAGCTTCTGTTCACCCCAAAAGGGATTAAAGGACGAGAATGTATGTATGTAAGGTAATTGTCATTTCCTGAGAATTGATTTTCTGAAAGATTAAAAATTAGGATTCAGGTGACTTTAGACCTTTGGTATATCAATGTTATATTGCTTTGTATTGTAATATTTGTTATATTACATACATCCCTAAATACTACGAAATGATTATAATTGTACTCGGATTTTGAAGGACGCAAGTTTACCGAAATTGAAGTCGAGATGGCGCTAAATTAGGTTTACATATGCAATTAATAGTTTTATAAAATTTTTCAACTACTCTACATATATGTATATACGTTACAAAATAAGTAAAACTTTAAATAAATCAAATACTTAATATTTGTATGATGAAAGCTTTTGAGTTCATCATAGATATATGAATTCAGTGTAATAAATAAAAAACACGATTAATATTTCGTATGAGGTGGACAGAATTTCGGAACAATCATATTCCTTGGGTCAATCTTAGCATTAGATATATATTAGTGACGAGTTGCTAGCCTATCGCCCAATAAATAACATTAAACACTAATCCTTTAATCATTTTCTAGGACATCTTAGCATGCTATTTAAGCCCTAGACTTGTTATTTATATGAATTGCGGGTAAGTCAGCGATTGAGTATTGTCATTTTATTTAGCCGTTGGAAATTATTTTATTTACACTTTATTATCTAATAAATAATCAGTATCCAACGTAATAGGTGATAATAATAAACACAATATCAAAACGTCTCCAAAATGCTATAACTTAAATCGTAAATTATGATTAAATTAGGATACAGCCTAAGTCAAAAATATTTAAGGTATAAGAAGGAAAATTTGTATACACTTTAAATGGAACACGCATTTCACAGATAACTTTCCATGTAATATACCGAAACAACGTTTCGAATATACTATGACGCCATCTGTTATTTAAAGGTGGAACTAAATTGGTACATAACGTTTTTTGTAGCACAAATGTTTGCGGGTATACTTATGCTCAGTATGTATACTTATATAAGGCATTATTCTCTAAAAAGGGCATACCGAAACCTAATATTATATTTTCTATTTTCTTAAGTATCTATTTTCCTTGCACCTATACTCGTTTTACATATGTTGTCTCTGACATTCTGTAGCTGCCAAAAAGGATTGAAAGATTTATTATATGCAGGGCACTGAAGTGTTACACACTACCAAAAATAGACAAAGAAGCAAAATAAATAGGATTTAATATCAGAATGACTTAATTTTTATACTTTGTAAATGTAACCAACTGTTCTTGTAACTACCTCACTACCGCCACCTTTTGTTACATGCTATGACTTATCAATATATACTAACAAAGTGATGATGTACTTATATTTTATGAGATGATTACGGGAAATAGAATTAAATATTAAGTAGGGTTACATAAATATAATTTTAAAATTAGCGCTCTATATCGAGTCGATTAGCAATATTATAAAACATAAATAATATAACATATTTAATGAATAGTTGTTTTATTGGAAGTCTATGTTTCTGTTGAACACCTAAAGAAATAAGACCGTGATAGGTTGATCTTAGAATAATAATAATAATGAGTTTTATATTTAGAAATTATATAAACTCTCCGATTATAAAGAAAAATAATGTAAGTAATTGAATTATTTATGATTTCAGTATTTTCAGTAAAGTAGCAAATTAGAGACATTTTTCTCGAGGCAGTTGTACGCAGCGTGAAGAACAGAAGAGCATGTATGAGAAGGTCAATGGGTGTGAGTGAAGCAAGAGAGATTTGTCAGGATCGTTCCAGGTAGCGATCGATATCTCTGCCAATCCCAGAAATATATATGTACGAGTATTTACATTTTAATATATGTATGTATTTACAAATTGGATTTTCTTTTAAATGATATTTCATTCTATAATTGAGATAGGCAGTACTACGTTTCACTTGTTTACGTAGTTGAAGTATAGATGGCACTGGAAACAGTGTCCCAAATAGAAGAAGTATATTATATTGAAATTAAGTTGCAATGTTCTGTACTAAGGAATGTACCGTGAAAGTTAAAACTGTTATTTAACATCCATACTTGAATTTTTGTATTGATGTACAGTTTGTACATGGACATTGTTTTAGTATCTTGGAATTTACTTTTACTAATATACATGAATTATTTTATGATAGGACAAAAGTGAGTACCTGTTTCTAATAGTCAGCTATAAAGGTAACAATAGTCAATATCTTACACGACGATATAATATATGTAGTGTAATAATATATCTGTCACGTTAGATGTTGATTGTTTCGAGGGCCCATAATTTTTTGGTTGGTGTTAACTTCAAAAAATGGCGTTCTGTTAACCTCTGACTACCCTGTAAAATATTACAATGTCAATGCAACAACATAAAAGTAAAACAGTAATCTCTAGACACCTCTCTTCAAGAAACGGCCGTAACGTTTATGTATTCTTATACGCACTAGGTGAAATCTCTAGTAATTACAATGCGTTAACAGTAAGTATCGTATTTTATATAATGCACTTATAATTTTAGAGCCAGGGTTCAAATCCCGCCTGAGCACGTACCGATTGAAGTTTTATACATTATAGATTCAGATACTTAAACGAATGTCAGGTTTGACAGAAACTTGAAGAGACGATATTATCTCCTAGGTCACTCATATGATAATATGTATGTAGCAATAGTAAACCAAGTTCTCTGCCTACCTCTTTATAGGGAAACGGGCGTAAAGCATATGAACGTATCTAGTAGTTATTCAAGTATATTTCAATCCTTCAATAGTAATGCATGTAAAAATACATTACTTCCAAACATACTCATTTATTTTTCATTCACGTATTTTATATCATAAATAACCTTTTAATAGTTATATCATAAAACTAGCGCTTACATGTTAAAAATTACTAGTGATGCCATCTGGGAGCCGCCTTGTTGCATTTACAGCAATATTCTTATGTCCATTCGTGATAGCTAAAACTAAACAGAAATTATCTCTCCGTCACGCGAAGTATTTTTGTTAATGGCATTATGGTATTATCTTATATACTGTTATATACTGTATAGTATTATATTATCTGTGGTATTATTATAGAATTTAGAGACAGGGTACCACCCCATAACGAAAATTCCATGAAACGATAGTTTTATAAGTCTCCTCTGACTACTACGTAAGAGATTAGATGTTTCCTTTATTTTATAGATTTGTAAAGAGTAATACTACGGTGAGGGAAAAACATCGTGAGGAAACCTACCCGTTCCCAGAACAGGTAATTGTTAGTGCTTGTAAATGGTGACATGGCTGACGACCTGTCACATTGAGTACTAACTATCTGGTTAACACGTGGGTTTGAGGTGGCCATAGAATTACTACCTTCGCAATTGCGGAGATGGACACCTGAACCTCTGACTACCCCGCAAGGATTAATGATCGTGAACACGTACGTATACGTACGTAATTAAACTAATTGTTGATATGAAATGTAATTTATTTGAATGTAAAATTATTATTCTCTTGCCTAATTCAATTTTGTTATCATATTTATGTTAAATAAGTATTGTATATCATAGTAGTATAATTTATTATTACTATAACAGTTAAAGTAGGCATATGGCTTACCTACTAGTTTAATTTCTTAATTCAATGACGAAAAACATTCCTCTATTTAAAAGTCAGTCGAGTGACCAAAGATTATCACAAAAAGCTTAGTCACTTAACCTCTGGCTCCCCGAAAGGGTTGTATGGTCGTAAATATGTGTATATAGTTTATAATTTTGACAGCACCTTTTTACTGCATCAAGTACCTACTCCTTGTATATATTGTTGATGTGTCATAGTGTATATGAATAGTGTGATGTCAAAATGTATGTAAGCAGTGCATAACTGTTTTTCTTTCTTTCTTTCTTTCTTTATAATATTTTTACCTTTTACTTAATTCATTTATACATACTTCTTCCTTTCTCCTTAGTCAATTTTTTTCGTCCAAGATCAGTGATATCTGCCTACCCTTCTATAAAGAATATCACATGTTTATGTGTATTTCATTTGGGTTGGACAAAAACATCAAATATAATATCAATTTGGGCACATTTCGAAAAAAAAAAATGAAAAGCAACATGTTGGAGTGACAATATAAATGCTACCCCATTATCTCTGATCCCTTAATCACATCTTGCAACAAACCACATGCAGCTAATAGCATTATATTAAAATAGTCACGGACTCCTAAAATAGCACGGGACTTTGCATAGCGTTACGTCAAAAATAACTGTTTCTATTTTTGAAATAGTGTTCAACACAAAATCGCGTGAATATTAACACATATAAGATAGAATATCGACAAAGATTGTTTAATAACAGCTTAAAATGCATAAATAAACATTACGTACAATGATGTTCAAAGGGTAAATAGAACCTAGTAACATAAACATACAATCTTTATTGACATTAAATTACAAAAGATGAATACTCGTATTAGAATGTTTCATAAATTACGAGAATTTGTTAATGAAAAGAAATTTTTTTCATGTTTTAAATTGAATTGAAATTTTAGATAATATTACTCTACAGTTACTTCTTAGGACATATCTAGCAGATTGGTAGCTATTTACATATCTATATATACCATCTATGTATATAAACTATATAACTTACATATTTACATATATTTCAGATACATATACCTGTAAAACTACAGTTACAAGTACATATACATTTTCGAATGCAGTATTCTGTCTACAAGTACTCTAACCGATATTTAGGTCACCCATCCCCTTTGGGGGGAGCTGCTGTCTCGGCACTATCGATAGATGGCGATACGATATCTTTCAACCGGGTTTACGTTTTATTAGAGGGAAAAGTGGTTGTTGATGCATAATTAAATTTTATTGTTGTTAAACCGCATAGGTTGAGTTGTGAGTGAATTTTAGAAATAGGTCTGACTTAGATCTATTAATGTTCCTGAATAGTCTACCTGTACATCGGAATAGACAATAGTCAGTGCTTGTAAAGGCGACACGGTTTATCACATTAGGTAGTGACTCTTTCGTTACCCACATGGGTTCAAGGCGGCAAAATAATTACTATCTCCTCAATTGGTCACGCGAATTTCTGACTATCCCGCATAAGATAATGGTCGTGAGAGTGTTTATTACTTTTGTAAGATCTATTAGACAATACTAAAAGATCTCTATCTATCTATATCTATACACATGTCGCTCGTATCCCTATAGAGAGGTAGGCTGAGATCATGTATCCTAATTTTTACAAAACGTGGCACAAGATTTTTGCTTCCTTCTCATACACATCTCCGCCTCATACACATTCGGTAGTTATAAGTAAACCTGACGGTGGCCTTTTTCAGTATATTATCTCTATGATCCTTATATGTCTTATTAGGTTAACCCTTATGTAATGTAGAGTAATTATAATACATACATATTTGTATTATTGAAGTTAGAAGTATTTATAACCGCCGAGTGTTTATAATGAGGTGTATAGGTGTCAATGAAGCGAAAGTAATCATTTCAGCATCGTATCTGATGGGGATCCGTGATCTCTGCCTACCCCGCTACAGGGAAACGGGCGTGATGTGTATGTATGTATTAATATTTGTGTATATTTTTGGTATCTCTTATATAGGTTATATCATAGAGAATATTTATTAATTGATGACAGGTGGCAACTCGATAACTCACTTATTATCAACATTCGTTATTATCGATCATCAACATTCACGTCCGTAAACCCCTAAGGGATAAACAGAACAAAGAGGTACGAAGAATTTGGAAGTAATAAGTAAGGTATATTTGAAAGAATGCGAATGGGATATTTGTAATTAAGGAAGTACTTAAATACATATATTTGCATCAAGAGTACACTTCCTTAGGGGGTAGGCAGAGGGGGGGGGGCTTCTTTGATTAATATTATAAGTTTATAAAATACAGTTCTAATACGAGTATTAAATAACATACACGTCACGCCGTTACCTACACAGAGGTAAGCAGAGATCGCGGGCCCCGTAGACATTAGATATAAACATATCTAAGCCACGAAAAATAAACAAAATTTATATTCGTTCCAGATAAATCACATTAGATTTAAGACAAAGCCTATTAATCTATTTGCCTGTAATACTAGACCAAACTAGGTTTTACGGTGATATAAGCGACATCTAGAGTTTGCTCTGTCACGCTCTATTAATTGGCTCACGCATGCGTAGTATAAAAAGAGAGTTTCTTTTCATAAGGAATAAGTGATATACTAAAACGTATTTATAACTGCCGAGTGTGTATGAGGAGATGTATGGATGTAAGAGTGAAAGTGGTCAGGATCGAGATAAGGAGGATCCGTGATCCCTGCCTACCTCTCTGTAGGGATGCAGGCGTGATGTGTGTATTTCAGTAAGTTTTTATTACATGATGTATAGAAACAAAGCAGTCCCGTGTTAATCTGAGACGTATAAATAATATTGAAAAGGGTGACGTTAAAAGTACCTCCGCCGAGTGTGTATGAGGAGGTGTATGAGTGTCAATGAAGCGAAAGTGTTCCGTCAGGATCGGGACAGATGGGGATCCGTGTTCTCTGCAGGTAATCAAGCGTGATGTGTATGTATGTATGTAAAATAATGATAACTAGCTGTTGTATATACCGGGGTGTCTTAAGAGGCGACTAAAGGACTAGGGGTAACTGAAATATATTGAGCGATAGGCTAGTGACCTGTCGCAAATATTCCATATACATCAAAACCCAATTTTCATGCAAAAAGTGACTTAGTAGATATTATATCTTCAAGGTTCAATCCATACCGAAATGGATTAAATGACGTGAATGTATACTATGTTCATAATCTAAGCCTGTTATAAGAAGTGACTAAGTAACTAAGGGTTTTCTGTACGGAGATGTAATTTTAGGTAACAGAATGGTCCATACGCCATTTTACCTGGAAAATATTGTCAATTTGAGTTTTTTATACCCATGAGTAAGGGTAATGTATGTACATAAGTTTATTATTCACTGTAAGCTAAATTGCTGTGATTGCTGTGTGTGTGCTGTTAAATCAAATATTAATTATATTTACACACATTTTCTTTATTGTGAAGGGTATATTAATTGACAAACCCACTCAAAATACGGAAAAAGATCTAATATTTCTGTATATTCAATAATGTTACTGAAGTTTCGCTTTTAAACATATTTATAAAATAAAGAGATTCAGTTACAAATAGACTCTGAGCGCAATCTATAGGTGATATAAAAATAAATTTATTTATAATGAACATTTGTATTCAGTCGTCTATGGTACGTCAACAAAATAAGCAGCTTAGTGAAAGTTGAAAATAGAAATAATTATTTTCGCCTGAATATTTAGTCAATTGTGATGCCAAACTGGCTAATATGTTGATAAGATTTGGATCTTCAACTGGAACGAACCGAAGAACAAGGAAGAGAAGAATTGGAGCTTCGATTTCATTTTTCTTCGGTTGTAGCGGCTGGCGGCGTTGGTGTAACCATGGCGATGGAATAACAAGAAGTTCAAATGCCGTGGCATCAGTGTTTGTACTTCAGCCGACATAACCTTAGTGGTGAATGGCTCAATAAAGAATTTAAAAAAAAACAGTTGTATTATGGCTCAAATTTTGTATTACATAGTAGATCCAAGGCTTTAGTAAAGAGCATTTTTAAGTTTAGTTCTGTCTATACCTTTTACATATTAGGGATTAAAAGTAAGAAGAATTAAGAATAGTACACGAGTGTGTAAATATAATATGTATGTTAATATTGTGCTTGTCTTCGACGTAAATATAATACCAACTAGCTACATTTCGTCCCATCGACACCATTATGAAGTGTCTAAGGGACTAAGAATCGATGAAATTTATTGGGCGATGAGCTAGCAACTTGGTTTTAATGTTCTATATTAAATCACTAGTGAGAGGTACATAAATGTAACTAGCTGCCGTTCTTTCCTGCATGTCCTAGGAGGCGACTATGGGACTAGGGGTAAATGGAATCTTTTGGGCGATGGACTAGCAACCTGTCAGCAATGTAAGGAATATTGATGATATAATAACCCCAATATTGCAGCTAAAAAGTGACTAATTATTGTGTCATCGAGGTTCTGTCCAACCCGAAAATGATTAAAACGTCATACGTATGAACATATATCTAAGTCTTATTTCTAACAATGTACATGAAAATTATAGGCGTGATGGAGCCATAAAATATGCTCTTACAAAATATAGATTTACTTAAGATATTAAGTAACTACGATGTTAATGTAAAATTGAGTTTTGTTAATATTTAAACATTTTTTTAATTAATGCATCATTGTATTTAAAAATGTATTAGTGTCATCTGTTATTTCAAATATTAAAATAAATTAAGAATAAGATTTATATTATGAGTAGCAATATGTATCTTTATGTTTAACCTTTAGATAGGATTCAATACAACTTGAGGTAAAAAGTAGATCTTGTTGAATTCGATGTATTTTAGTTGTTTGGGGCTTGGCTATGTATCAGTAGGCACAGGGTTCAAATCCCGCTTGAGCAACCAATGGAAATGAAGTTTAATGATTTTTCTATCTACATTTTCGTAATGAAAATACATGTACGAAGTGCGTCAAATACTACGGTAAGGGAAAATATCGTGTAGAAACCTACCTGTTGCCCGTACAGGTAATAGTTAGTGCTTGGAAATGGCGACATGGCTTACCATCTATCACATTGAGTACTGAATATCTGGTCAACATGTAAGTTCGAGATGGCCATAGAATTCTACCTTCGCAATTGCGGAGATGGACACCTGAACCTTTGACTACCCCGCAAGGATTAATGATCATGAACACGTACGTACGTACGTAATTAAACTAATTGTTGATATGAAATGTAATTTATTTGAATGTAAAATTATTATTCTCTTGCCTAATTAAATTTTGTTATCATATTTATGTTAAATAAGTATTGTATATCATAGTAGTATAATTTATTATTACTATAACAGTTAAAGTAGGCATATGGCTTACCTACTAGTTTAATTTCTTAATTCAATGACGAAAACCATTCCTCTATTTAAAAGTCAGTCGAGTGATCAAAGACTATCACAAAAAGCTTAGTCACTTAACCTCTGGCTCCCCGAAAGGGTTGTACTGTCGTAAATATGTGTATATAGTGTATAATTTTGGGTGCTGTCGAAGGACCAGTGATGCAATATAGCTGCATCAAATACGGAGACAGCACCTTTTCACTGCATCAAGTGCCTACTCCTTATATGTATTGTTGTTGTGTCAAAGTGTTATCTCAAAATGTATATAAGCACTGAATAAATGTTTTTCTTTCTTTCTTTCTTTATAATATATTTTTAAATTCATTTATGCATACTTCTTCCTTTCTCCTTAGTCAACTTTTTTCGTCTAAGTCCGAGATCAGTGATATCTGCCTACCCTTCTACAGGGAATAAGGCGTGATATGTTTGTGTGTATTTCATTTGGGGTGGACAAAAACATAAAATATAATATCAATTTGGGCACATTTCGAAAATTAAAAAAAGTAAAAAAATAAAAAAAAGTTATATTACTAAATATGAAACACGATATGTTCAGTGACAATATACATACTAGGTCATCTCCCGATTAAATTAATTAACCCCTAATCCCTTAATCACATCTTACTCGTGGGTTCTAGAATAGAATTACTACCTTCGCAATTGCGGAGATGGACACCTGAACTGACTACCCCGCAAGCGTTAATGGTCGTGAACGCGTTCGTCTTTTTTGTTTTGTGTCATATCTTACAACAAGCGAAATGCAGTAAATAGTATATATATTCACATCCTACACATAGCGTTACGTTATAAGTTAAAAATAACTGTTTCTATTTTTAAAATAGTGTTCAACTCAAGATCGCGTGAATAATAACACATATAAGATAGAATATCGACATAGATTCTTTAATAACAATTTAAAATATATACATAAACATTACGTATATGATGTTTAAAGGGTAAATATAAGCTAGGAAAATAAACTTACAAGCTTCGTTGACATAAAATTACAAAAGAAGAATACTCGAATGTTTAAAAAATTACGAGAATTTGATAATGAAAAGACATATTTTTTCATGTTTTAAAATTGAATTGAAATTTTAGTTTATATTACTCTGCAGTTACTTCTTAGGACATATCTAGCAGATCGGTAGCTATTTACTTATCTATATATACGATGATGAACTATATAACTTACATACATACATATATTTCAGATACATATACCTGTAAAACTACAGTTACAAGTACATATACATTTTCAAATGCAGTGTTCTGTCTACAAGTACTCTAACCGACATTTAGGTCACCCATCCCCTTTAGGGGGGAACTGCTGTCTCTGCACTATAAGTAGATCTTGTTGAATTCGATGTATTTTAGTTGTTTGGGGCTTGGCTATGTATCAGTAGGCACAGGGTTCAAATCCCGCTTGAGCAACCAATGGAAATGAAGTTTAATGATTTTTCTATCTACATTTTCGTAATGAAAATACATGTACGAAGTGCGTCAAATACTACGGTAAGGGAAAATATCGTGTAGAAACCTACCTGTTGCCCGTACAGGTAATAGTTAGTGCTTGGAAATGGCGACATGGCTTACCATCTATCACATTGAGTACTGAATATCTGGTCAACATGTAAGTTCGAGATGGCCATAGAATTCTACCTTCGCAATTGCGAAGCTGTATACCTGAACCTCTGACTCCGTGAACGCGTTTGTCTTTTTGGTTTTACTCAAATCTAATTGTACAGTTCCTAGGCAATACAATGACTAATTTATATTGTTTTGTATCCTTTATAACCTGTTTTTATAGACAGGTTATTTCTTCCAAAACTTATTGTTATAAGAATCTTAATACTCGTAGGGGTTCATAATGCATTCTACATTCCCTGCTTATTTATACTAGAGTATAAAACAAACGAAACTGCCTTGTACCCATCACTCACGCCATCTCATTAATTAATTTGTATATTAATTAAGCTTATATGCCCTTAGCCTAATGCAAGTATTGCTCTACTGCAATGCTCTCAAGCTGTATAAGACTAATGAAAGTTTAAAAATTCACTCTGAAACTTTGAGTCCTATTTTACAACATGACTATAATGACAGCTGGTTAGATGTGTTGATTATATTCCAGTCCCAGATTAACACAATACTATATGATGTTAGATATCCCTACTTAACAAACATACATACGCGTTCACGACCATTAACCCTTGCGGGGTATTCAGAGGTTCCGGTGTCCATCTCCGCAATTGCGAAGGTAGTAATTCTATGGCGAACTCGAACCCACGTGTTAACCAGATTGTCAGTACTTAATCTGACAGGTGGTAAGCCACGTCGCCATTAACAAGCACTAACTATTACCAGCTGTTCTCGGAACAAGTAGGTTTCCTGACGATGTTTTCCCTCACCGTAGTATTACCTTTTACAAATCTATAAAATAAAGGAAACATCTAATCTCTTACGTGGTAGTCAGAAGAGACTTATAAAACTATCGTTTCATGGGGTTTTGGCTATGGGCTGGTACCCTGTCTCTAAATTTTATATCAATAACATCATGCATGATAGCGGCTGTAGCCCAGTGGGTAAGACCTCGGATTTCGTATGAGAAAAGTCCTAGGTTCGAATCCCGACTCTGGCATGTACCAATGAATGAAATTTAAATGTGTTTTTCATTTACATAATTTTGTCGCTAACGGTTAGGGAAAACATCGTGAGGAAACCTGCCTATCCGTCAAGATAGGTAATAGTCAGTGCCTATATACGGCGATACGGTTCACTACCTATCACGTTGGGTGCTGGCTGTCTAGTGATACGCGGGCTTCGAATGACCCATACCTAACATGCCTTCGAAATTTCGGAGATGGGTATTCAAGCCTCTGACTACCCCGCCATAATAAAAAAGGGAGTGTGTATACACAAGTCGTGAAGCAAATGTATGTATGCAATAACATCATGCCATTATCAATAATACTTCGCGTGACGAAGAGATAATTTCTGTTTAGTTTTAGCTATCACGAATGGACATAAGCATATTACAGTAAATGCAACAAGGCGGCTCCCAGATGGCATCACTAGTAATTTATAACATGTAAACGCAAGTATTATGATAAAACTATTAAAAGGTTATTTAATATTTAAAATACGTGAATGAAAAATAAAGGAGTATGTTTGGAAGTGATGTATTTTTATATGCATTGCTATTGAAGGATTGAAAATAACTACTAGATACGTTCCTATACTTTACGCCCGTTTCCCTGTAAAAAGGTAGGCAGAGAACTCTGTTTACTATTGCTAAATACATATTATCATATGAGTGACCTAGGAGATAATATCGTCTCTTCAAGTTTCTGTCTACCCTGAAAATCATTTAAGTATCTGAATGTATAATGCATTAAACTTAATTTCCTTCGGTACATGCTCAGGCGGGATTTGAACCCTGTACCCACTGACACAGAGTCAAGCCCCAAACAACTGAGCTACAATGAAATGGAAATATTATTGGTGAAGGAGCTAAGTATAAATATGTATGTTGTGACTTTCATGTCTTATTAGGCCGAATCTTACGTAACCGCCCTTCCACCTCACATATATTTTCCTTTTGTCAATCTACAATCATGTATCATTAATACATGTCTAAGTCATCAAAGCATGCCGTCATCTCTGCCTACCCCTCTACAGGAAAACGAGCGTTATGTGTATTTATGTCGTGACCTTTTTCTAATAAAATATATTCGTTTTTGTGCGGATCTCGGATTCAAAAAGGTCTAAGTTATTTGTACGTACTAAAATAAAAAGGAAAATAATTAAATGCACATCAAAAATACTGAAATGTACACCAAAATATCGCTGCCCCCGACGAACACTATCGTAATAGGAAAATAACAATTTTACACCAGCAACTAAAAACTGAATATCTTAAAAACTATCAAATCTACAATAAACATATTTATACCAAATATAGAGGGTATTATTACACTAAATTTTAAATATTTTTTTTGTAAAAAAAATTGTATCTAAATGAGATATTTAAGAAAATGTCTATTACTGAAATATACTATGGTCTGTGCTATGGTGAATATTAACGCAACCTAACTTTACGATAGTGATCGACGGAAATCACTAAACTGTATTGCTATAGTAATCGTGCGCTACGATATTGTTCCGTGATACATATGCAACACTGATATGTAATATATCACTCGAACAATATCGTAAGAGTAGTTTACTCTATAATGTTGGCTTTTGAGATTCGGTAATAGCCTTTTCCGTTATAAATCCTCTTAAATTTCCCATTGAATAAAAACATAAAGATCATTACTCAATGCATAAATCCAAAAGTATTCATTGCCCAACCTTAAAAATTTACTCTATGGCGTAATACGATGGTGTGGATACGAATATTCAATAAAACCGATTCTATGGTAAGAGCGAATACGATAGTGTTCGTCGGGGGCAGCGATATAACTAAACGCACAGCAAAGGTTAGGTTTGGGTTGCGACTGTATTATTTTGGTGTACAATACAGTATTTTAGGAGTGCATTTTCGTGTTTTCTGATGTTCCTTTAAACATTATCCAAATATAAATTTCATAATTATGGCATGGCCTATTTCTTAAAAAAGGGTAAGCAGAGATCATGGTGTATTTTATCCCGAACTTGTTTTTATGTTTAAAAAGTAAATTATATCGTATTTAAACCAATTACATGTAAAATAGTAACCGGTTACAAATATTACATAAATACATTGGATTGGTATGTTTTTAGAATTATGAAAATACATATAATCAAAGTTGTACTTGTAACTTGGATTTTCAAAGATCATATCGCACCGAGTTTCGGAAGATATGTAGTGACATCTATTGAGTAGAATGTACCATTATATTTTTATATTGTGAGAGAAGAATCATATTGATCATTTACTGAGGAATAGCTTCCAAAAAAACTGTATTTTTTTAATAATATAGATCAATCACCAACCCTTTTGTTTGATCTTAATGTGCCGCAAAGGGAAAGCTTATTTTGTATTCACAAATTCACATTCTTTAATACGTTTAGCTCAAATATATGAGTGTAGAAATATCAATACAGAGATATGGATAACTTCTAGGCGTCTGTAGAGAAAGTTTCATGATATGTATTAGTGTACTTGTACAGTTATTCATTGTTACCCTTACTAGTAGTCTGGAAATTAAATGGTGCATTCAACTGCCTTTTCCCCGCATGTCGTATAAAGTTTATTTAACATAAACATAACATACACACTCCCCTTTTTATTCTTCGAAATTACGAAGCCATGTTACATATGGGTCACTCGAAGCCCGCGTTTCACTAGATAGACAGCAGCCAACGTGATAGGTAGTGAACCGTCGCCGTATATAGGCACTGGCTATTACTATAGCCACTCTTACCCACTGGACTACAGCTACTTTATTTAACCATTAGGAACAATACAGTTGTCATATATATATATATATATATATATATATATATATTTATATATATATATATCTAAACTATCGCTATTAAAGTTATTTAAGATTAAAATTAAAACCACCAGTATCCACAATTACTTATTTCATTTATTTTCTTTCACTTAAAAGTAGGTGTGAACATAATCAATCATTTCTTTAAACTTTCTCGAAACTTTGTATGTTTTGCGGTATTTAATTCCTTAAATTGTACCTTAAATTTGTGGTCAAATATGAGTTACCAACGAGGTAGATTTTTATTGCTTGGACTTGTTAATAATACTTAATTTTATCCATATTCTCAGTATCAATAATCAAATATGTTGAAACCGATGTTAAGTCTGTAATTATTCTCACTTATAAGCTTTACTTTAACTTGATTACTTAAAACTGTAAAAGTAATTATCGAACAAATTATTTTAACTGTAAGTCATCATCACTGAGTTAAATACTAATAAATTAGGCACACTATGTATGATTAAAGTCAATATTTGAAAATTCCATTAATCAATATTCTGCTTGCATCCTTTCATCATTTTGTCTTCGATTTCTCTTGCTTTGTTTATAATCGAATGTTCAAATGATTTCAACTGAAACAAAAATAAAACACTTTTTTTAAAACCAGAAACCATAGAGCAATGTTTTCGAAAGTAAATAACAATGTAGTGCTTTCTCTACACAGAACATTGCGAGGTAGTCAGAGGTTTTTTTTTGCGTGACAATCTCCCCAAGTGTATAGTGATAATAGTGAGTTAATGATTCTATGGTCACCTTTAACATATGTGATAACCTGATAATCAGTACTCAATTTGACGGGTGATAGCATGGCGTTTAAAAGCATTGACTATTTCATGGTCTATATGTACTATGGTTAACATAATAGTCCAATGTGGCCATAGAATCAGTAACTCCATAATAACAGAGATGACCCAAACCTCTGACTACCTTACAAGATATTACGTCGTAAGTGAGTTTATATACACCAACAAACCTCATCAACAAACTCAGCTTTAATGCGGTCCAAAGCCTCAACGTATTTGTGTTTCTGCTCATCCATTTTAACAGTCAAGTCTTTAAGCTCCTGAATCCTTGCCTCTTGCTTCTTCACCCGCTCTTTGTATTTCTTGTCCCGCTCTTCGGCTTCTCGGACAGCGCTGGAATGGTAACCAATGTTTAAATAAGCGATGAGCTGGCAAACTATCAGTGATGGCAGCTTATTTACATTTTGGACTTTGGTCGGAAACTCCGTGAATTAGTATTGTTTAGTCATGTTTATCAATGCCATCAAAACCTCTACAACAATTGTAGCATTGATACATTCTATTTAACCTTAGTCCCTTCCTACGATGTATAACGCCATTACTAGACAAACGCATTCACGACCATTAACCCTTGCGGGATAGTCAGAGGTTCAGGTTTCCATCTCCGCAATTGCGAAGGTAGTAATTCTATGGAAACCTCGAACCCACGTGTTGACCAGATAGTCAGTACTCAATGTGATATATTATGGTAAGCCATGTCACAATTTACAAGCACTAACTATTACCTGTTAGACGAACAGGTAGGTTTCCTTACGATGTTTTCCCTCACCATATAATAAGATATCCGTATAAGTATAATTCGATGCATTTCGTAAATGTGTTTTTATTACGAAAATGTACATAGATATTCATTAAACTTCATTTACATTGGTACATGCTCAAGCGGGATTTGAACCCTGTACCCACTGATACAGAGCCAAGCCTCAAATAACTGAGCTACGTCGAATTAGCCAGTTACTAAAGATTATAAATTGGAAACATTCTTCTAAAAGCGGGTGTACGTAATGTAAACGCTTCAATATCCCCAACGGGATAGAGACTATCAATAGCTATCTGGAACGATCCTGACGAATCTCTCTCGCTTCACTCACACCCATTAACCTTCTCATACATGATCTTCTACTACATTAATATATATAAGTATATAATATATAGTATACTACATTAATTATGTACCAATGGAAATGAAGTTTAATGAATTTCTATGTACATTTTCAAATAAAAATACATTGAGATTGATTGGCTGACCACCTGTCACGTTGAGTACTAACTATCTGGTTAACACGTGGGTTGGAGGTGGCCATAGAATTACTACCTTCGCAATTGCGGAGATGGACACCTGAACCTCCGACTACCCCGCAAGGGTTAATGGTCGTGAACGCGTTTGTCTAGTAACTGGCGTTATGCATCGTAGGAGGTGACTAAAGGACTAAGGTTAAATAGAATGTAAGGGTACATAGTAAGGGTTAATGGTCATGAACGCGTTTGTCTAGTAACTGGCGTTATGCATCGTAGGAGGTGACTAAAGGACTAAGGTTAAATAGAATGTAAGGGTACATAGTAAGGGTTAATGGTCATGAACGCGTTTGTCTAGTAACTGGCGTTATGCATCGTAGGAGGTGACTAAAGGACTAAGGTTAAATAGAATGTAAGGGTACATAGTAAGGGTTAATGGTCGTGAACGCGTTTGTCTAGTAACTGGCGTTATGCATCATAGGACGTGACTAAAGGACTAAGGTTAAATAGAATGTAAGGGTACCAAGTAAGGGTTAATGGTCGTGAACGCGTACTACATTAAACCACTAACCTTTGCATTTGTGTCATATGTATCTGGCGTTTAGCTTGGTTCTCAGCTCTCTTCTGGTTGAACTCCACTCCAGCCGCCTGGAGCTCGCTCAGCTGGCTTTGCACTTCCAGCAGCTCCGTGTTGAGGATATCCAGCTCATCTTCCTTGTCGATGTCCAGCTCACCTGTTTCCAGGTCTCTGGAGAATGGAAATGATTATTAGAGCTTGTAAAATAATATAATGAAACGATTTTTTATTTAACATGAGGATTATAAAACTCACTTATTGAAAGTAAAAAGAAAAACATTTCCAAAGGAAAAGTTGTCATTAAAATTAGTAAATCTTAAAAAATTAAAATAAATCTAATTCTAATCTTTATTTTTTTATATATGTTTTATCATATAATGTCCCATGCTAGTATGGAATGTAGATAAAAAGCTAACTATTTGCCTTTCGTCCTGGCATGTCAAAGCAGATGACGAAGATATAAGATGCCATTGGAATATATTAGACAATCGGTTAGCAATCTACCACCAACGCATATTTAAACCCAAACTTCATACCCATTGGTACATCCGAGGTTTATATCGCAACCCTAATATTCATGCTAAAAAGTGACCCAGGAGATGTTATATTACCGCAATTCTGTCCACCTCGAAAGAGATTAAAGCATGGAATAATTTAAAAGAGGAGTGGGCCTTACGCAATATTTGTATGGTAACTAGCGTGGCATTACGCGGGGTGAAACAAGGTACACGAGTTGGAGGGGAGATATTACAACCAATCAAAATACGGCATCGGCCAATCATATTAAGTATATTCTTTCTACTACACATTTTTAGACTCCGCACCAATTAAAACACGCCATTTGGACTCCGCACCGCGTAACGGGGACCGCTCCTTACACCGGGTCCTCTTTATATTTGGATCGTTGATTAAAGGATATGGATGTATTTATGTATTCTGGCTTTAAATCTATACTCACTTGAGATTATCAGACAGTTTCATAACTTCAGTCAGCAAGTTATTAGCTAGATCCAGGTTAGGTTTCAGTTTTTGCAGGTTATTCAGACTGTTTTCCTTTTGCATGAGTGTAGCTTTCAGGGATTCCAATTTGCTCTCCGCTTCCTTCACATCTTGGGCACCTTTCTTAGCCTTAGGGTTAAAGAGTAATAATATTTAGGACACTATTACACCAATTGAACTAGCCCCTTGCTGAGTACATTAAAGACTTATGTTAACTAGTTCACATATATCTATGCAATTCATACTTGTTATGATAACCTTAGTAAAATCTACAACCAATCTGGAAGCAAAAGAAAAGCATAGTTCCTAATTCTGCCACCACTGGGAATCGAACCCAGGTACTCATTCAGCATCAATGCGTCATTGTATTCTTATTATCTATATAGTAAAATAACAACCAGACTGCTAAGCAGAAGAAAAGCATAGTTCTTAAATCTGGCACCACTGGGAATCGAACCTAAGCCTTCATGAGTAGCTTACAAGTGGTAAATACAATGTATCATTGAAATCAACAACCAGATTGCTAAGCAGAAGAAAAGCATAGTTCTTTTAATGCCTTCACTGGAAATCGAATCCAATACCTCACAAGTAGCTTTCAAGTGGTTAATACAATGCATCACTTAATTCTTACCCTGGCTTTAATCTCATCAGCGTCATACACCCTCAGGGCCCGCTTCCTAGCCACTTCCTCCATGAGGGTATCCCGGTGACTCTTCTTCTGCTCCAGCAGGATCTCCATCTGCCTCTTCTCTTCTGTTAAGGCTTCCAGCTCTTGTTTTACTTCATTATGAGCTTCCTTCTCTAGTTTGAGTTCTTCCTCGAATTTCATTACATCATGGTCAATCTGTGTATATAAATGTAGGGTTAGCATTGATGGTTCATTTTATTATGAAACACATAATAGGGAAACAATATATTCTAAAACAAACACATACCTTTTAAAAAGAAAACGGGAAACAAGGAATATTTTATAAACAAAGTATTATATTTGTTACTCGATATTTCGGCCATTCTTTTAAAATGAATAAGAATCGAAGTCTCTTATATATTAAACACATACCTATGTATATATAAATACACCTAAAAGAGGTATAGTTAATAAATGTAAGAGCATTTGCAACAACATCTGTTCAAATAAGGGGCCGTTTGTATACCAGCTTGAATAATACAGGATTTTTTTACACCATTAAAAAGTAATACTTATTGTTATTATATCAAAGTTATATATTGATGAGAATTGACATAAAATGTTGCCATCTTCCTTCACGTAGCTTATGTCTCCAAAAGGCAACCAAGGAACTAGGGATTTTAATATCAATCTTTTGTATAACCAATAGTGTAGTGTAAGTAATATTCAGTTCATGACATACCTTAGCAAGCCTCTCAGATCTTTTGCCTTTCTCCTCAGCTTGTTCATTGAGCATAACCAGCAGCCTGTTCTTTTTATCTTCTAAGCCTTTCACCTGAAATGAAACAGCCCATTCTCATATATCAAGTAGTATTACCCTTTTAGATAAAACTGTTATAAAAGGAGCAATAGACAGTATTGATAGTACGACATATATTCACACCATTACACTTTCCAACAAGATTGACATAGATTTCATTGCTCTGTTCTTATTTATGAATGTAATACTTATTAGAAATCAGCTGTCTACACATTACTTAAATTGAAGCAGCATTTAAGAATCACATACTTATACCTAAGCTATTCAAATACAATTATATTTTTTATAGTCTAAAAAACAGAAATAAAACATTTCTTTAACAAACTAAAGTTTAAGTTAAAAGTTCTAATAAAAATTAAATTACATAGAAACTATCTTAGCTGTCAGAGGTTGGTAGGGTTCTCAAGACACTGATAGTATACCCCGCTGAATAGCAATGCTAATTATCCATTTACAAATACCTGATCTCGTCTCCCAAACAGCTCCTCTTCAGACGGCGCTATCTTTCTCATCTGATCCTCATTAAATGCCAGCAGATTGAACAAAAGCAAAAGCAACGGATGTGACGTTTTCACATCTGGCTGCAGGAAGTGGGATATCGTGAGGGGGAATGTGGACATTCTGTCCGCCTGCTCCAGAGCTAGGACTAGATGGTTCATCACCCGGGTCATGTTGATCACGGGGAGAAGGTCCCAGTAGTATGCGGTGTGCTGGTCGCGCTCACACTCTGGAGGTGGCTGGAAATAGATAGGTATATTTCTGAATAAGTACCAGATATCAATTACATAAATAGATAAATAAGTATAGGATATTAAATGACGGAATGAATATATGAGATATGGTAATGCACATCAGGATTTTATATGAGAATCATATAATATCAATGTTAAAAAAATCTATGAGTTAAGTAGATTTCAGGACTCATAACATAACATACGCTTCATGACTTATGTATACAAACTCCCTTTTTTATTATGGCGGGGTAGTCAGAGGCTTGAATGCCCATCTCCGAAATTTCGAAGGCATGTTAGATATGGGTCATTGAAGTCCTCGTATCACTAGATAGACAGCACCCAACGTTACACAAGATAGATTTCAGGACTCACTAAGTATATATCTAAACCATATCAGAGAAATTTGCTTTACTAATTCTATCAAATTGACAGCCGTATTCTCTTGAGTATGATATATATTTACAAATCTTTACATCACACATACACCTTTCACATACATATGCAAAACATAACAATATAATGTTATAATACATGTAAAAATATACGAATATTGAAAATTACCGCAAGCAATGCATCAACATCGATCCCAAGTCTTTTGAAGACATGTAGAAATGCCCCTATCATGGAATGGGGTTTCTTCAAATCAGGAACTGTTAGAGGATAATCGGGGAATACACCGTTCCAAATGCTAATCAATCGCTCCGTTCCTTCCATTATTCACGTTCACTAAATAAGAAATACGATAATAATTAGTGAGTTAACTAATAAACCAATAAATTCACTTTATCTAGTTAGCAGCAATTTGAACACAATACAATTTGAATGTAACAGACTGTTGCTTTGGGTTGTTTGTTTTGATTGGATATTTTCTTGTACAGTAATTTTGCTCATAACATGTTAAAGAACTATGTAATGCATAAACATTCATTTGACTTCAATGTTAAATGAAGTTAATTTATTTTTGTTAGTATTAAATATAAAGACGAATAGATTTTCAATTAATTCAGTTTCATTTTAATTCAATTTAATCAGTTTATGATTTAATAGATGATAATAATAATCATTATATAATTATTAACTTAGAGCATTGAAAATTATACTATATATATATATTTATAAATATAATTACTTACGTAGTACGTACTTAGTTATAGCCATCATGTCTATTAATTATAGTAAATACATAAAAATACAGTGTTTCTTAAATCTAATCATTTCATATAAGTCTATGATGAACGTATTTATTACTTTAATTAATTAGTGAAATAAAATACATTTCTTTACTAAATAATATATTTATTTCCTTTGCAAGCAAGCAATATCTACCTTTAGCAAATCTATAGCCACACTTATTATGTAGGTACTAAAAATACTAATTGTACTATTTGTTTTGGTACTGATGTGTACTATGTCTGTGTTGAAGTGTATTTTTTTCATATTACTATCAAAGTTCCATTCTCTACTCCGTAATTATTGTGATATCAACAAAATGAAAGTGGAATGTTTGTTCTCAATTTTTACTATGAATTCTTAAAATATGGATTCAAATAAACGTGATCGAGAGGAACTTGGTGATGGCTGGGTTCTGTGCCAGTCTAAATCCAACCCTGGTCGCAAGTATTATTTCAATAGAAAGACGGGGAAATCGTCTTGGACGAATCCATTAGTGGTAAGTATCTTTGTTTGTGTTAATTCGTTCGTAAACATTAGCCTTTATTCAATTTATATCACCTGTGTCACATTCTAGTAAACATTCAGTATTATGGGGATGAAAATCCTACGATTTCTTTATTATGTCATTTATTAGTTTCTCGAGATGACTAAATTGATATTTAATGAATTGGTACCAATGTCAACAACAAAATCAGATGATAATATATTGGGTTTGCTGCTCATTGTTTGTTTTTTAAATTATCTCATATAATATTAAATATTTAGTAGCACATGTTCTTTAGTAAACATCAATTATCCTTCAAGATATGTATTTTAATTTGGTATACATTGTATTTGTTTATATTTCACTAGGATGACAAAAGCACATGTGAGATCAAAAGGAAAAAGGCAAAGAAAGAAGAGCCAAAAGAAGTTGTTAGTCCCAAGAAAAACCTGAAGAGGAAGAGTGATGATGGAGTATGTGATGTTCTTCTTAAGAAGAAGACTGCAACAGGTAAGATTATTGAATTATTGCCACTGAAGAACCAAGGTTACTATGTTCTTAACGTCCCTGAAACTATAGTACAGTACCAAGAAGCATGGCATACAGCATGCATGCAGCATGGACACAGATAATAAAACACGTATAGATATTAAAAGCACCCTTAACACATAGAGAGATAAATTAGCATAAAACTTTACAAATTAATTCTATACAATACTCTTATTTGGTTATTTTTTATTTTGCATTTTTCTGTAGTGATGTAATTAGTGTGCCTTTTATAGCAAAATTTATATTAAATTTTTGTGTGGTTCTCTAAAACATCCCTACTACAATAAAATACGCCTCACTAATTAATTTTAACTGTAGTTACAGTATAGTAGTAAGTGTCATAATTTTTATTTTCTTTTTCCATTTAGTTGTCGAAGAGAAAAAGACTCCTGAAAAACCGAAAAGCACCCACAATGCCTCATCAGAAACAATCCAATTCACTCCCCAACCAACCAGTGCCAATAAACGCTTACAACTGCTACGCCAAAGACTATCAGAAGAGGCGCAAAGAGAGGAGAGTTCACACGAATCTAGTCCTAAGATACCCACCGATATTCAGGTAAAAACCACTCGGAAATCAAATGTTAAAAGCCCAAATTTGCATGACAGTAAATGCTCAGCACAGTCTCCAAGCAGTGACAGCTTCCAATCTCTCCCATCGCCCACACAGTTCTTGACAGCAAACAAAATTCTATGCTCTATGAAAGCTCAGCTACCAGAAAAATACGGTGGGAAGAAAGCCAAAGATACATTCGCCGATATAAACCGAGCTATAACCGACCATACACCAGAGTATCCGAATTCTAAACATCCGTCCACTCCTCCACAGTTTTCTGAGGCGAGTAAGATAGTTTCGGCGATAAAGTCTAAGCTAGATTATAGGAGCCTAGCCAGTACAGAATGTAAGGATGATACTCCGATCTACAAGTCTGCTAATGATAGGATGCAGCAATTGAAGAAGCGGCTGAGTAAGGAAGCTGAGTTGGAAGATGAGGGCATGATGAGAAGTTTAGGGGATCTGGCGGAGACTCCAAAAAGAAGGATTGAGGCAATGGAAGTTGATACAGTTGAGGTAAGTAATACGTTCTGTTGATTAACTGGATTATAATTGATTGTTGCATAGATATAAATAGAGGCTCTAGGAG
The DNA here is from genome assembly GCA_030578115.1 of Leucoptera coffeella. Lineage (NCBI taxonomy): Eukaryota > Metazoa > Arthropoda > Insecta > Lepidoptera > Lyonetiidae > Leucoptera > Leucoptera coffeella. The sequence continues at coordinate 99,532 of JAMBLF010000323.1, read as the reverse complement.
TTCTCACATGGCATATGATGTGACTTAACTATAGCGATATTTGGTACAATATTAGCCTGGTGGGTGCTACAGATCATTCCAAAGTGTTTTGTGTTTGATTGTATGTTAGAGTTATCAAACGAGTGTATATCCTTGCTTTATAGGATCTATCCAAACTGAAGTTTTGATACTTTATTTGTATTATACAACATAATAGTAAGATGTAAATGTTATTTAATCATTCATGTTAATATAATCAATATAAATTGTAACATGAGAGTCATATTTTATTGAGTATAACAGATTAGAAAGGCAAACTGACCTTTCGTGCCCTAAAATACCACTTATAGAAATTCAATAATAAATATATTGAAAAAGGGTGATGCTAGAAGTATGTGAGTATCAATGAAGTGAAAGTGGTTTGTCAATATCGGGATAGATGGGGATCCGTGATCTCTGCCTACCCCTCTACAGGGAATCACATGTATGTATGTTATAGAAATTGTTCAGTTAACTTTGATAAATTGTTTCTTTCAGTTAAAAGACCTGCTAAGGGACCGATCACCGGAAACCAGTCAAGATACAGGAAATGCGGTGTTAGTGGTGGACACTAACATATTTATACACGAGCTGGATTTCATTAAAACAGTGCTTGGGTCCCACTTAAAAGGTATGTGTCTTCAATGAGAAATTACTTATCAAAAATGTACATGATTCGCCAGAGGTCGCCTTAGCCTGTACCAATGGAATGAAGTTTAATTAATTTCTATGTACATTTTCATAATAAAAATGTGTAAAATACTAGTGTGGGAAGACATCCTGAGGAAACATACCTGTTTCCGGTATTAGGTAGTGCTTGTAAATGGCGACATGGCTTACAACTTGTCACATTGAGTACTGACTATGATAGTTGGTTCGAAGTGGCATATGGTTAACACGTGGGTTCGAGGTGTCCATAGAATTACTACCTTCGCAATTGCGGAGATGGACACCTGAACCTCTGACAAGGGTTAATGGTCGTGAATGCGTTTGTTTTGTTTTTGTTTGTATATCTACTTTATTTTTATCAATCACTCATTATCAGGATACAAAGAACAACCAATGTTAGTGGTGCCATGGCGTGTGATAAATGAACTGGATGGGTTGAAGGAGCGAGATGCCTCTTCGCCAATGATAAGCAGAAGAGCGATAGCTGCTATGGACTACCTGTACCGGAATCTGCCAGAGAATAGCCGGATTAAAGGTAAGTCAATCAAAGATAGATGTAAAAGAGTAAAGCCAAGATACATTGATACTTAAAAAGGAAATGTAAGATGACTATAAAAATGAATTTAAATAAAATGAAAAGAATTTTGAATAACATTTGTTTGGCATTTGAGTAGTGTAAAATTATTATATTGCTTTAATGTTGGTATATTTCTATTAAGACTGAGTATATTTGGCTACTGTAATTTCATTAAATCAAAAGTGAAGTGTTTGTTTAAAAGTAGTTGTTACTAATATGGTATATAATTATTTTTTTAAATGAAAAGGTATATAATTATTTCTTTCAGGTCAGTCCCTGCGTGAAGCCAATAGTCACCTCTTTCCTTGTGAGATGCCTGATGATGAAATACTCAATTGTTGTCTGCAACAGAAAGCTAAAGGAAATACTGTAGTGAGTTTATCATTGTGATATTTTGTAAAATAAGTAAATAAACGATTTTTATTATTATTAATATTAAACGATACTTCAAGTATTCAACTATTTTTATGTATCTAATTTTGTACGTCTTGTAAATGTGTAAATTAAAATATTAAATAATGTTGTGTTAAACACTTCTTATTACTTTTAAACCCACAAAATGTATGTTAAATAATCACTCATACAAATATAATTATGTCAGCTTCATTGATGATTTCTATGCGTTCACAGATCCTTCTATCGAATGACAAGAATTTATCAAGTAAAGCAACGATAAATGGAGTGAGAGCGATGAATTTGGAAAAGTTGAGATTGCTCCTGGAGAATAGGTGTACAGAATACGGTGATTTGGATTTGAGAGCGAATTACAAACACTATGAAAGTTGCATACAAGAGCTGCTGTCGAATATTTTAGAGGTATGTAAATAAAACTTATATTGTAGTGTAAGTAGACAGTAAAAAAGTGTTGTTGACAATATGTTCCCTATTATTGTTATCTCATCTATTACCATTACCATACTTGTTATGACAAGGTCTGTGAAGATTATTTTTAGCACTAGCACATACATTTGTCCTCCAGTTTTTTTGCCAAGTGTGTATGAGAAGACGTATGAGTGTCAATGAAGCGAACGTGGTCTGTCAGGATCGGGACAAATGGGGATCCGTGATATATCCCTACTCCTCTACAGGGAATCAGGCGTGATGAAATGATGAATAAAAATCGCGAGTCTCAAAAATACTATCACATTGCCCCTGAGAGACTCAAACTCCGTGTTCCAGAGCGAAATGCGTGCTAAATACGACTCTCTTTGGCTCCACGTGATAGCGAAGACGCCGCCGTGGTCTTTTTCCGACGTGGTCTACTGCATCCTGAAGCACTGGATCGCGGTGTTCAGCGAGGTCTTTCCGGGTATCAAGCAGCTGTTAATGGAGATACGGACCACGGTGAATAGGATCGTGTCTTGTGGTGAGTACTTAGGTTTGTTCATGTGCTTTTATGGCTTTTGGGGTGAGCAGAACCTAGGAGATATAATATAACATAGGTCACGTTTAAGCATGAATATGGGGGTTGTGATGTCATATGGAATTTTGGTTACAGGTTGCTAGCCTATCGCCCAATAGATTCCATATACCCCTATTCCCTTTATCGCCTCTTACGACATGCCGGGAAGAAAAGCAGCTAGTTGGCATTATTTTTACGTCACAGACTAGTACGGCATATTTCACAAGATGTTCGTGAACTGACAAACACAAGTAAAGAATATAATGTAATACAACCTGTATTTTTAAGAGTACAGAAATCTGTTTATTTTGGAAATGAATAGATTTTAGTTTTGTCTCAGATTATATCTGTACTGATATATTCACGCCTCTACGTTCCTAAGAGGAAGCAGATACTATCTCTCTCGCTTTACACACCTTTTCATACATGCTCTTCTATTCTACGCATCTTGAGAAGAATGTTTCCATTTTGATCTTTATAATATTATGTTCTATGCGGCCTATACATGTATTTAACAATTTATATCATATAATTTCTATCTCCTTCTAGCCAAAACCCCGCTAAATCCATCCGACGTGTCCACATTCCGTCACTTAGCGCTAGAAGTGTGCCGTCGGTGCCAAATCATACCGGAGTACATGGAGTTGGCTAAATCTAGCCTTAACAAGCTGAATGGGGATAGTGAGCAGATAGCCGTAGTGAATAGTACGGAAGGCGACGAGATGGGTGTCATAAGGGCCTTTGAACAGCTGTGGACGGTTTATTCCTCGTATTGGTGAGTGGATAATAATGATAATAATAATAATTCTTTATTTTCTAAAAGTTACAATTTAAACCTTATAAATTAGACATTTTGATTAAAGTATACTTTGTAATTGATCGTCCTGCTGTCACAGACTAGGTCACGGCTTAGCGTAACCGGTATTAGTGACAGACAGGGCCATTCCCTACATTACACAATTACAAAATAACAAGATAATAAGTAGTGTCCAACCCAAACACATGCCCACGGCACTATGCCAATAAGAAAGAAAAACAAACAAACAGAGACGAAAAACATAATCTACCTTACCAATACAATACAGCATTTAAAAAAGAATGTTAAACAGCTGCTAGTCATACTAGTGTGATTTCTTTTTCGATATATTTATATGGTATATTCGACGTAGCTCAGTTGTTTGGGGCTTGGCTCTGTATCAGTGGATACAGGGTTCAAATCCCGCTTGAGCATGTACCAATGGAATTGAAGTTTTATGAATTTCTATGTACATTTTCGTAATAAAAATACATTTATGAAATGCGTCGTATTGTACAGTGAAGGAAAACATCGTGAGGAAACCTACCTGTTCGTCGAACATGTAATAGTTAGTGCTTGTAAATGTTGACACACAACTTGCTAGCTTGCATATAGTGTTTTGAACGAAAATGTTAACTGTCATTACAAATAGCCATTTTAGTTTTAATAATTAAAATCATTTATTACCAGTCAAGCAAAACGAATTTACACCTAATTAAATCAAATCGTTATTTGAAATATCATCCGATCTCTGGTATAGTAGAAATTTTAAAAAGTCCTGCAATAATTAATTTAATAAACCAACAATATTATCCATTTATCTATTCCTTATGCTTACATTTATTATCTCTTCACAGTGCCAAATTGTGTACGGGTTTAGGCGTGAATCATAGCCTGGAAGACCTCATAGCGAACAACGAACCTCTGGCTGTACTTACTAGCAAATGGACCGAGTTTAGCCAGCAGATATACCGCTTCACAGATACTATAAAGGGGTAAGTTTGTTGTACCATAAATACTTATTTATAATTGACATTAATCATGATGTATTTTGCGGACATTTGTATGTAATGGTTACGACATACGACCAGCGTTGCGTTTGCTGTAAAACGCAAAATACCCGGCTGAGTTGAACCCTTTTGCTGCGATAATAACATGCACAAGTTTTATCCCCTAGTTTGCAAGTTTTAATTGTAAACGTATTGTGTATGTTTTTGTGGCTGTAAATAAACGCTTTTATTATTATTATTATGTATGTTGTCAAGTCGAAATCTATATTTTTTTTCATTTTCTATTTAATTTTTTTTTCATAAATTATAATTACCCCCTATCTGCCATTCTACCCGGCATGTCGTAGGAGGCTACTAAGGTACTAGGGGTAAACGGAATCTATTGGGAGATGGCCTAACAACCTGTTACCTGTTTCATATAACGTCACGACCCCAATATTTATTCAAAAGTGACCGTAATAATAATAATAATATTTGGACATCATTACACCAATTGAACTAGCCCCTTGGTAAGTTCATTTAAGACTTGTGTTAAGGGTACCAGTCAACGTAAATTTAAGAAATATATACTTATTATATATAGATAAATACATATATAGCATATATACTCAACGACCAGACTGGAATGCAGAAGAAAAGCGTAGTTCTTAACTCTGCCTCCACCGGGAATCGAACCCGGGACCTCACGATTAGCGTTCAGGTGTCTAACTAACCGATCGCGCCACGGAGGTCGTCAAATATTTATGTGTCCTAAGGATAGTATATATCTGAGGTTCTGTCCAACCCGAAAGGGATCGAAGCACTTATATATTAATGTATTCCATCACTCCAGCGTGCTGACTATAACGGATGAGCCAGAGTCGGTGCTGAAGCAGCACGTGTCCCGCCTGGAGCTGGTCTTCCGCGAGGGTCTGGAGCTCATAGGCGCTGATGCGGAGGTGGTCACCGTGGCCAACCTAACGTTGTTTTGCTCTAAGTGTGGGTGAGTGAAACTTTACATACGGTTGTTGGGGTACTAAAGGTTAGGGTTTTATAATAATAATGAAAATCTTTATTTTTTTACATAGTTATTGTATACATTACAATGGTACTCGTACAATGATCGAGCTTTATTTAAATTGGTCCACATAATCATTAATGAAATTAAGTGAGAAAACCCTATTAAGAATATACACTAATAAACTTCTTAGAGTATTTTTTTTATACATATATTTACACGTGTCGTTGTTGTTATTGAGATCAGTATTTTTTCCTATCTTTTATTATTAGGTATTATTTTTGGGTAGTATTAGTATTACCACTGTTGTGTATACATTGGGTTATATGTATGTTAATGAGTGTGTATTAACAATTGTTGTTCTTTTCCAGTAACATGCTTCAAGAAGCATACAACAAGTTCCTGCAATTGACTGATCTACTTAATAGCTGTAGCAACGTTATGGACTCTAGTCTTAGTTAGAAATCTAGAATACTATTATCTAATGTTCCATATCGTCGGTTATATTAGAACACAGCGTATATGCATTTTAGTAAGTTTACAGGAGATAAAAAAACAAATACTACAGTTTAATTTTCGAAATAAAACGCACTTGGCTTCATTTAGATATCTTTTGATTCGAATTTGAACATCTTAAAAGAATCGACAATGTGAATTTGCAATCAGTTATCAACAAAAGTCACATTTGCCGTATTTATTTTCGTATCCTAATAAATCCATTCAATATCGCGCTGTTTAATCGTGTTCGCGGTGTTGTAATATAAGCGACGATACACATAAAAATAATAATGAGTTCACAAGAGGATGTTTGAAAGTTGCAACAAATATTATTATTAGTTCAAAATAAGATGTCTGAAAGTTGCACCATTTTGTGAAAAGAGTGAATGAAAATGAATGAGTGAAAAGAATGAGAGTAGAATACTATAGTATACATATATATATATATGATATTAAGAGGTTAAACTGGCCAATGAGACGTGAGTAAATTGGAAAAAAGTCACATTGACCAATTGCAGACAACCGTTATCACGTCTCATTGGTCAATTCGTGAAGATATTATGACGTCACTATTTTCTTAACACGAATGAACTATAGCATGGTATGGACATGTAATGAGATGATAATCATGTAACAAGGAGGGCCATGACCATGAGTGTAGATGGGAGTTTTGGAAGAAGAAGGAAGATGGATTGACTGTATAAAGAACAATAAAAAATAAGGGAGTGACTACAGAAATGACGGCTAATAGAAGAGTATCGAATCAAGATTGTTGCCTGACCCCAAATAGTTCGCTTAAATGTATGTATGACATGAATACTTACGTAAATGTGCATAACAATTTGTTTCACGACCATTAATTCTTGCGAGATATAAAGTTTGGATGATTCTCAATGACGGAGTTAGGGATTTTTTGGCCACATCAAACTCCAATCTGACTATTTATGTATGTATATTTACTTAAATAATCATGTCCCTCAATAACTTTCGAGATGGATGGAACGTAAGAGATTTGATTCTATTGAGACTGTTTGGTGTAAGGTTATGTCCCACCACTTGATTTTAAGGTGCGTAATGTGTAAGAATGTAGTATGTATGTTACAAGTACATGTAGGTTTATATAATTAACTTCTACCTCACTTATATTCAAGGTGTCATTGTAACTATATTTAAGGTTATTTAATATATGAAAGCAAGTGATTTTAGAAAGGGTATGACAGAAGTTATTGGTGGCAGGTTGTTAATCCTTTGCTTCAAGCCCCAAAATCGCCTTTGACGAACTGAAAAGATGAATTATTAGTAGTGTAGACCTAAGGTGTTCATAATTTAATGGATGTTATTCAACTATGTGTGTGGCAGTGTATTGTTTTAAGTATGAAATGTAAATTTTAAAGTATTGGTATTTTTGATAATAGAAATAAAATATTTTTTGCTCAGACTGTGCATCACATTTTTTTATCTGTAATCTACTAAATGTTTAGTAGTACTGACAACTAATCTGAAATAATTTTGAGTGGTTTTGCGATTGAATTTTGTTAGGACTGCCTGCCGAATATAATGTCTTACGTTTCTATCCTTATTAGGTCATCTCTATATTGACGATACGATATGTCACATAGATTTTAATTTACAATGTGAGTCCTTTATATGAGTGTTCAATTTTACGCTGCTCTTGATACTTTTAAATTCAAAACCTCATTAAAGTGGTATTAGTTTGTATGTGTATTGTAAATATAATGTTCTACGTATAGCTAAACTTATGTTGTATAGTGAAAATTACAGAATATAAATGTACAATTATAAGGCTGGTTATGGAATAAAATATACATAAATGAATTGAAACTTATATCTTTTTATAATATATTAACAAATAATGTTCCTTATTGACATGCATACACACAACCACACTACAGTTCTAAAATACTTTACTAGAGTACGCGCCACATAAGGTGGCAGTTGGAGGCGTCGCCACAGTCGCGTAATACAGTGTTGCCAGTAAACACGCCAAAACTAGCACTCACTGTGCCATACGGCTCGATACATTATGTATATTTAGGTTTCGTTTGTAACGACTTTGGTTGTAGAGCTATAAACTCAAATAAAACAAATTAATATATCAAAGTCAAAAATCTAATATTTTTATTCAAAATAGGCCCTATCATAAGCTTTCTTTGAAAGTTATCTTATGATCTAAGTATAAATTAAAAAAATTATATATTGACAAAAGGAATATATATGAGTGAAGTGGAAGGACGGTTACGTAAGGGACGGCCTAATAAGACATATAACAGTCATATAGACGCTATATTGAAAACAGGTGACGTTAGGAGTACCTATAACCGCCGAGAGTGTTTGAGAGGATGTATGAATGTCAATGAAGCGAAAGTGGTCTGTCAGGATCGGGACAAATGGGGATCCGTGATCTCTGCCTACCCCTCTACAGGGAATCAGGCGTGATGTGTATGTATGCATGTAAAAAAACCATTTCAAACATGGCATTGAGCATTGTCTTTACATATTTCTTACTGAGGTTAGTTCAGCGGAGACCCTAGCTTGGAGAAGAACTAACAAGAAACTCCGGAAATCAATTTATTATAATCACCCTTAACAAACATAAAAATTACAAAGAGTGAGCAAAAAACACAACGCTGATAATACTAAATTTGCCTTTCATACAAAATAACACGCAATGGCGGAAACGTCAAATTTAGTTCCAAGTTTGCCGACTGCCAACTTATGTGGCGCGATCTCTATCAAAAAATAATTCGATTAGTGTGCCCAGCCAGCAAAGTGAAGTCGGCATCCGACATATACTGAACGTTTACGTTCAACAAACGTCGGATAAAAGGTTTGACGACTGCTAGCAAAATAATGTCGCATGAATGTCGCTAAACCAGGGTTATGCAACGTTATAGAGACGTTTTAAATTGAACGTTTTCTTCCGACCGTTGTACGATCTTTAAGTGCCTCAGTTTAAGAGGGGCCTAAACTATGTCCAGCAAACGTTTACTGGACGTCTAGCAGACTAACCTAAAACGTTTACTGGACCTAAATTTGTCGGCTGGGTGTTGAAAGAAATTTCTGTTACTGAAAATTTGAAGTCAGTCTGGAGTTACTACTGTCAGTCACTGACAATGTTTTGGTTACTTGAGATTTGAGGTTATAAAGGTTGTATAGTAAAGAAGTGATGATATCGCCTAAAAATGTCGCGCTTGAGACATTTATTAAATTTTTCACACTGTAGATGTTACAGTGCACAAAAAGCGGTGAAAAAACTGCCTATAATAACATGTAAGCGTCCGGAATTCAATCATTACAAAGGTCAGACTTATAGCAAATTTGATGGAATAAAACTTGCTTCTGGTAGTTGGGAAAACCCTAAATCTAAAGGAGACTACTTCATAATCCATAAACATGCTAACGGAGAGGAAAAACAGCGTGTTGTCAAGAAAAGTTTCGAAGATATCGGTGTAGATGAGCAGTTGATTGAGGTTATAAAAGAAAAAGGAATAGAAATGCCTACAGAAATTCAAGCTAAAGCTATACCAGCTATTCTTGAGGGTTACAATGCTATGGTAACTGCGGAAACTGGATGTGGGAAAACGTTAGCGTATTTACTACCAATATTCCAACACATTTTGGAATGGAAACCTAATTGTAAACATGAATTCAATAGTCCTATGGCAGTGATTATTACACCGAGTAGAGAATTAGGTATGAATTTATAGTATGTGTATATTATTTAAAGTATCAATCCAATACTTCATAAATTAATTTACTTACCTATAATAGTAATAACTGTGATTAATTACATTTTGTCTGTATTAGCCTATCTTGGGCATGGAATCTGTCAAAAACAATGTATAAACACTTTCAAATCTATTAATTATTCATGGCATGCAAAGACATACATATATGCAGCAACTTACCATCTTTAAGCTTTAAGACAGCTACATACAATTACTACAACTACTATATCAAAACTTTTATTCCAGCCTCTCAAATAGCAGAAGTAGCGACCCAAATAGCAGAGCCATTTGATATCAGCATCAACACTTTAGTAGGGGGTAAAACTAAACACAAGATCATGGACCCACCTGTAGAATACTGTGATATACTAATTGCGTCCCTAGGCGCTTTTAGTAAACTGGTCACAACAGGAATATATAAAGTGCACAATGTCCATCATATAGTATTGGATGAGGCTGATACGTTATTGGATGACAGTTTCTTTGAGAAGTTGTCTTATTTGTTGAGGAAGTTTTCTGTAAGTTTAATAATTTATATTTATATTAACGAAATTATAATAGTTACATTTGTTACTTTAAATACCATCATAATAATACCAATTTTTTAGCTACAGTTTATGGAAAAGATATGATGTCTACAAAATTGTATCTACAGTGTTAACTAATTTGGTATAGTTAGCTCAGTTTGGAGCTTGCATCAGTGGGTACAGTATTGCCATAAAAATTTATTTGAGTAATGCATTGAATACTCTGGTGAGGGAAAACATTGTAAGGGAAACCTACCTGTTCCCCAAACAGGTAATAGTGCTTGTAAATTGCGACATGGTTTAACACCTGTCACATTGAGTACTGGCTATCTGGTCAACTTTTAGGTTTGAGTTGGCCATAGAATTACTACCTCCTAGGTTGTGAAGATACCCTGAGAGAAACCTCTGACTAAGTGTGTAATCGGAGCGAGTGTATGAGAAGGTGCTAGAGTTCCATGAAACAAAAGTGGTTAGTCAAGTTTGGGACAGGGGATCTCTGGCTACCATTCTACAGGGAATCAGGTTTGATTTATATGTATGTATAAAATTGTAAAATTTAATGTGAAAAAAATGTGAGAAGAACACTATTAAAGATGGGGTAAAAGAAACCATTTCCAACACATACTCCAAATGGTTAAATTTCCAATCTTCTGACATTACACGCTGATTAAAATTTTATTGTAAATCCTTTAACATATAACATATCTTATTTTATTACAGATACATTACAAAGTGAACATAACATCTCCACCTAAAGGCTGTCAGCTAACTATGGTCAGTGCAACCATGCCGGTAGAGTTACCAACTGTGGTAAATGAATTTGTGGATCCACAATCTCTTAGAACTATTACAACGAAGAATGTTCATCACATAATGCCCCATGTGCCTCAGAAGTGAGTAAACATAGCGCCCCTTAGCTTACAACACCGCTTAAGTTATTTTTATCAACTTTACAGGAGACCCCAATCCTGACAAGACCACTTTCGCTTCATTGACACTTATACACACTCACACACAGTGGTTATAGGTACTTCTAACGTCATCTTTTTTCAATATGGCATCTAATTGACTGTCATGTCTTACTGAGCCTTCCACTTAATAATATCTACATTTACCCTTCATACTATTCCAGATTCCTCCGCCTAGGTAAAGCGCAGAAACCTCTAGAATTACTAAAACTAGTACAAGCAGACCATAATCAGAACAAATCAGTGATGATATTCTCAAACAGAACCAGTACATGTGATTTCGTATCAATGTTTCTGAACGAGAATAATATTGAGTGCATTAACATTAATGGACGGATGGCCGTGCCGATTAAATTGGGGAAGTTTGATATGTACAAATCTGGGAAGGTTAAGGCGATATCTTGTACTGATATAGCGTCGAGAGGATTGGATACTACTAGGGTATGTATGTTTAATATGAGTATTAATTTGAACTCTTATGAGAAAGGTCCTAGGTTCGAATCTTGGCTCTAGCGACCAATTGATGAAATTTAAATATGTGCTTTTCATGTACGTACATAATTTACTGTGAGCGAAAACATTGTGAGGAACCCTTGGGATAGGTAATAGCTACCTATCACATTGCGTGCTGTCTATCTAGTGAAACGAAGCCTTAGAGTGACCCATACCTAACATGCAATTGAAATTTCGGAGATGGGCAATCAAACCGCTGACTATCTCGGCACAATATAAAGGGAGTGTTTATACACAATTGGTGAAACTAATGTTATATTTATGTTATAATGATTAACCCCTTAACTCATTCGGAGCCAACGATACGCCTCGCGTGTCCATGCAAATTCTACTCGCCACGCCTCGCGTGTCCATAAGTTTTCGAGTATATCTCGAAAAGTACATAAAAAAATTTAATAAGAATTTGTGTACATGGTATTTACCACACGAATAACCATATATTCACGTGGTTTCTACTTTGAAAGAAGTTATGTTTATACTTAAAACGAATACCTTGTGGGATGCCAAGAACACGCGACGCGTGTCCACTTTGAGTATGCTCCCAGAGGTTCTTAAAGTTTGTTTAACTTTCCATCAAACTCACTACGTTAGCTTGTTTATTATAATATTAGTACTTACACAATAATATGTTTCTGAGTGATTTTAGTCAATAGATGAGTAAATAATTTATATATTATACAAACAAAAAAATATTAAGTTTAATAATATATAAGTAAGTTTGAGAATCACATCATATTTAATTTACCTATTTACCTAAATATCCATATTCCGCCATAATTCCTGGTTTAAAATCACTATACTGTTGCCACAACCTTATCTCTTTCGTTGCACAAACAGAACTAAGGAAATAAACTACCACAATGTATTATTAACGTATTTAGAAACATTAATCTTGCCGCAGAGCCGCGGACACGCCTTGCGTGTTCATGACCGTTTGTATGGCGGCTCCGCTAGTAAGACGCTGAAAAAAGGCGCGGCGTCGAATGAGTTAAAAGGGATTTTGGGATATGGACCCGTGCTAACTAGCTGCTTTTTTCCGGCATGTCGTAAGAGGCGACTAAGAGACTAGGGGGAAAAGGAATCTAGTGAGCAATGGGCTCGCAACCTGTATGCAAATGTACCGCAAATGTACCATTTAAGCTGTCACATCCCAGCTAGCATGGAACTGTTATTATATTATTGTTTTTATCTACTTCCAGACGCACCACGTAATCAACTACGACTTTCCCCTGTACATTGCTGACTATATCCACCGCTGCGGCAGGACTGGTCGCCTCGGGTCGCCCCCCGGCTGTCATGTCACTAACTTCATAGCACACCTTAGAGAGGTATGTATTTTTAGCGTAATAGTTTCTAGTAATAGCGGTTGTAGCCCAGTGGGTAAGACCTCGGACTTCGTATGAGAAAGGTCCTAGGTTCGAATCCCGACTCTGGCATGTAGCAATGAATGAAATTTAAAAAAAAAAATGTGTTTTTCATTTACGTACATAATTTACAGTCGCTAACGGTGAAGGAAAACATCGTGAGGAAACCTGCCTATCCCTCAGGATATAGTCTGTGCCTATAAACGGCGATACGGTTTACTACCTATCACGTTGGGTGCTGTCTATCTAGTAAAGGCGCAACTTCAGGGATTCAGGGTTTTACATGAAAACTCGGTATTTTACAATCACACTGGGTTTATTCAACGAAAAGTAAATACACTATGACGGCTCAGCACGTGCTCAGCACAGAATGGCCGCTGCCCGGCGTGACGCAGCGCCTTATAAGGGCGACAGCAACTGACTATCTTATTAAAAGGAAATAAAGTTAAAAGTTCACATTCGATGCAAAAATATTAGTGTATCATTTATTAAAAATTGGATTAAGAATATAATTATATTTAAGACTAGTGGAAATGCGACATTGATATTAACAATAGGTGACTTGACATTATTTTACATTCAAATAAGTACAGTACAATGTCTCATTTCCAGTTGTATTAATAAATGCTAGTTTTCGATAGGATATAATTACATGGGTGAATTATGTTTTAATTAGAGTACTTAATTAAATTCGACGTAGCTCAGTTGTTTGGGGCATGGCTCTGTATCAGTGGGTACAGGGTTCAAATCCCGCTTGAGCATGTACCAATGGAAATGAATTTTAATGAATTTCTATGTACATTTTCGTAATAAAAACACATTTACGAAATGCATCGAATTATACGGTGAGGAAAAAACATCGTGAGGAAACCTACCTGTTCGTCGAACAGGTAATAGTTAGTGCTTGTAAATGGCGACATGGCTGACCACCTGTCACATTGAGTACTGACTATCTGGTTAACACGTGGTTTCGAGGTGTCCATAGAATTACTACCTTCGCAATTGCGGAGATGGTCACCTGAACCTCTGACTACCCCGCAAGGGTTAATGGTCGTGAATGCGTTTGTTTTTTTTTTTTTAATTATAGTATATTAATACGACAAATACAACATGTTATATAAAATATTAATAATTTGACTAACCAACCGAATAACAATCAATCAAGTGTCTTATTAAGTTGCCTGATTCAGTGGCGTAGGTGCCAAGTAGTGGTTAAACAATTATAAAATAAGTATTTATTAATAATCAGGCTTACAGCTCGGCCTTCCTGCAGAAAGCGAGTCCCATCGCTTTTAAGTTACAATATCAAGCTTTAAATAAAGTATGAGCAAATGACAAATATAATGTACAAATCAATTATAATTATACCTAGAGTACCCGCCTAAATTCTCTAAACATTTTTTTTTTTTGTTTTTAATCATACAGAAATATACTACAATCACCTGAGTACTTTGACAACAAAAATCAATAACAATAATAATTATGTGTTACCTCGGTACATTTTCTACGGAATAGCTGCCTTACATACCTATCTTTTAAAAATTGCTTTTCCTGTGTAGATCTAGCAATACTACTCTATTCGAGTACAAGTATTTCTTATGCAATTATAGACTAAATTATAGAGTAAAGAGATAAGTAGACTACTGTTCATCGCTATCAGAGCTATTTTCTTCGTAAGCACTTTCTAGGTCCCTAGTAAAATGGAGCCATGGCTGTATTTTGTCTACTGCGACTATAGCTTCATAACGGCGGTTGTTTTTACGCGATAAAGGTGTATCCTCAATAACATATCTATCGTTTGGAAGTGATTTCAAAATACGGTAAGGTCCCTAAAATTTGGCAACTAGCTTTTGTGATTGCCCATCATGAGGAACCTGCCGCTCAACCCTGACCAAGTCTCCCTCATAGTACTGTTTTGCTGGTTTTCTTCGTTTATTGTAATTTTCTTGGTCTCTAACTTGGCTCTCTTTTATTTTATCCCCCGCCTTGTTTCGCATTTCGATAAGCTGTTCACCTGAAGGAATGCTTACAGTGTCATCTAAGACTGTACCTAGAAGCCCTTCACTTCGACACCTGATGTTAAACCCGAAAAGCAGCTCTGATGGAGACTTTTCAGTGGTTTTGTGTGGAGTGGTGTTAAGTCCTAATTGTACGTCCGATACGTATTCGTCCCAGATCTTTTCATCTTTACCGTGTGTTGATGTTGATAGTGCACTAAGAATGGTTCTATTAAAACGCTCAGCTTGACCATTTGCCCTAGGTGTAGCTACTGCATTTACGACATGTTTGATACCGTGAGACATGACAAATTCCTTGAATGATCTGCTCGTGAAACTAGTGCCTTTGTCTGTAATGAGGCGCGTAGGGGTGCCGAAATAACTTATGAACTCCCTAAATACTTTTGATGTCGTGACAGTTTTAGTATCTTTTACCGGTTTTATGCATACATATTTTGTAAATCCATCTACCAGTACTAGTAAATAACAGTTGCCCTTTTTGCTTTTGACAAACGGCCCTAGATGGTCGGCGTGGACCGTGTGAAAAGGTACGCTGGGTTTATCAATGGGGTGTAGTCCTCCTTCCCGCTTGCCACCAGGTGCTGTGTGGTGGGAACATTCTAGACATGAAGTCACATATTTTTTTACGAATTTACGCATTTTCGCAAACCAGTAGTTCTTACGGATACGTTGGAGCGTCTTACCAAAACCACAATGACCGACGTCATCGTGATTCATTTTGAGGATTTGAAATCGCACCCCCTTAGGGACAAGCCACTTTATTTCATCTCCGACTACACGATAGACACGACCATTTTTTAATTGGTAGTTCTGACGAATTCCCATTATTTGCTCAGATTCAGGGTCAGATAAATTTCTTTTATCTTTTTAACTTCCTCGTCAGCTGACTGCACCGTGACAATCCAATCTTGATCCGAGTTATCAATAGACATGACATTAAGGTATACTGGAGATTCTGTTCCTACGTCTCCAACTGGGTTGCGGCTAAGTGCGTCTACATGGGGCATACGCGACCCCGGTCTATACTCAATGCTACAATCAAATTCCTGTATTTGAACCCACCACCGAGCAATTCGTGGGATAAGATCACGTTTGACTAGCGTAGATCGCACCGCGTTGCAATCCGTTAAGATTTTGAAGGGTATACCAATGAGATATACTCTGAACCGGTTAAGAGATGCTACCACTGCAAGTGTCTCTAAGTCGTAAGAATGGAGTTTACGCTCTTCCGCATTAGTCTTACGACTGAAATAGGAGACCGGCTGGAATACTCAATTTGCATTTGCTTGAAGTAAAATACCTGCAACACCGTCTTTACTGGCGTCCGTGTGTAATTGGGTCTCAGCACAATGATCATAAAGAGCGAGGACTGGCCTTTCAGTCAACATGTTATTTACCTTGTCAAAAGCATTGTTTTGGCTCTCTTCCCATGTCCATTTCGAATCTTTTCTGAGTAGATCTGTTAACGGAGCAGCTATCAGAGCGTAATTCTTAATGAATCGTCTAAAATACCCGGATAGTCCGAGAAACTGTCTAAGCTCGTGTTGGTTTCTAGGTTTTGAAAATTGACTAACTGCTTCGGTTTTTCGAGTACCAGGTCTTATACCATTAGAGCTCACTTCGTACCCGAGAAAATCTATTTTATCAAGAAAGAAATGACATTTGTTCATTTTCAAAGTGAGGCCTCCTTTTTTTAGAAGGGCAAGAACTTCCTCTAACCGCTGTAAACCCTCATTTACGTCCTTAGCTGGTATAAGAACATCATCCATATACACAATAGCATATTTGATCTTAGCTTCGAGCAATACTTTATTTATGGTGCGCTGAAAAACAGAAGGCGCATTAACCAAGCCGAACGGCATCCTGTTATATTCAAATTGGCCATCTGGCGTCACAAATGACGTTTTATGGCGCGAATCCTCAGCAATTGGTATTTGATAGTAGCCAGAAGATAAGTCAAGCGATGTAAAAACTGTATTACCAGCTAGCTGATCTAGTTGGTCTTCGATTCGCGGAAGTGGAGTGTTCCTTTTTCGTTTTACGATTTAAGGCCCGGTAGTCTACACATAATCGCTTCTCTCCCGTTTTCTTTTGCACAAGTACGATCGGGCTAGCGTACGAAGAAGTCGATTCCCTAACTATCCCGTGATCAATCATCTCCTGTACCATGTTTCTTACAAGAACCCGATCAGCGTAGGACATCCGATAGGGCCTATACACTACCGGATCGGTATCCTCAAGCTCGATTGTCATTTCGGTCAAGTCTGTGAACCCCAGATCGTGGAGACCACTCGAAAAACATGCAGAGTACTTTTCCAATAATTGTTTCAATTGAAGCAAGTCGCTTTGACCTAAATTATTCCCATAGTTAAGAGTTTCATCTATTTGGGTTTCACAGACTGACACAGTACATGAATTAACGACGGTTTTTTCTATATCAGAACGCTGAGGGTACACGCGGGCAAGCAATGCTCCTTTTTTAAATTTTATTTCGTTTGGCGATGTGTTATGCGTCAAAAAAACACTGTCCACCTTTGACTTCATATTCTCCCGGTAGAAAATAATGTTCCTTTCCAACTGCGCCTCTTACTAATCCGTCAACATACACCTTAACGTCCGAAATAGACTCTATAGAAACTCTTAAGTGCACAGAGTGAGTGCGGCTGTACATCCGTGTCTTCATCGAGCATCAAATGAACTTTATTTGGAATTATCTGTTTAAATATAACTGTATCTGGGGTTTAAGTAATAACAATATCCGGTTTCTCGGTGAAGTTATGCCCTAACAGTGTCGATTGATTGATAACATGATCTTCTACCACATACATATTGATGGTGTGTTTTATGTCTTGAACCTCGTGGTCTACGGTTACCATACCTCGCGGATATATAAGGTTAGCCCCTATGCGCGAAGAGCAGGTAGGTCTTCTGGCATCACAACATCTAAACTCAGTTCCTTGGCTTTAGACATTTTTATCAGTGAATATTGGCTTCCTAAGTCTAAATGACAATCAATAGCAATACCATTGACTTTAATGTATATCAAGTATTTAGCATTCAATTTATCAGTCAAATTCAACTGGGCTACCTGTTTCTCTGCAGATACTTTATCTTTCACCTGACTACCATCTCCTTCACGACCTTTATTAGCCTTATTCCTGAAGCAATGTACAGACAAATGACCCGATTTATCACATGTGGTGCATTTTGTTGGTGGTTTGTCACATCTAAAGCTCGGATGACCAGGTTGATTACAATTGTAACACGTAATTTTTGTAGAGTCAGATCGTGAGCTACCTAATTTACTAAAGGTAGTTGCATTTCGTCGTTCGTTTCTTAGTTTCATAGAGTCATGATTTTATCGAGCCTGGCCTACCTTCACTGTCCTGAAGTATTTCAGAACCTTCTCAGGTTCCGTGAACTGAGCAGTCTGAGCACCTACTCTGATAGCCCTATCATCTACTCCGTGCAATAGACAGTCAACAGCCTGGCGTCCATAAATTCTGCACCTATTTAATAGATTAATTTTTCCATAATAGTAGTGGTCAAGGGGCTCTCCATATTTTACCCTCTTAGCCAGCATCTCAGTCAAGAGTTCAGCATAATCTTCGCGTATAGGAAAGGACTCTACCAATGTACTCTTCCACTAGACCCATGTGTAGAGCATAGTTGGTAAACTTTGGTACCAAGTTCGTGCGACACCCGTCAACTTCGGCAAGGCATAGTGAATAATTTCTCTATCCTCCCAGCCGTAAATTTCGGCGCATTCTTCAACTTTAGTTAGCCATGTCAAAATAGTTTGCTCTTTTGACATGGGATCAAATTCGGGTATGATATTTGTATTAAATGTCATTTTCGGTTTATCTGAACTCTTCACTGATTGCAAGATTGACAAAAGCTTATCTAAAATAACATCAGTTGTATCAGTATTACTCTTACAGCGCTTAGGAATAGATGTTGACTCACGTGGGTCCGATGGACTACCACTCCTCTTCTTACTGCTCTCAGGTCCACGGCGCAGACTCGTATCGCCGTCGTATCCCGGAGCTCGTGGACTCGTGATGTACTCTGGTCTCCCCTCAGGTCCCCCGGATTCGACGCTTACCGATCGTCTTGGAGTAGCGGGAACAAGGTGTACGTAAAGACCTCTCGCCATTCCTTGAAGAACCGACCACACGTCGATCTCCATTGGCTTCGGTCGAGTTCATCCTCGATACCATTGGTTGCTCTGAATAGCATTCCCTTAAACGTCTGCCTTCACCCACAGCCACACGCTGATGGGTAACTGGCCAACTCGTCATGCTTGGCGCTCTCCGCCTTAAGCCTCGTGCGTCCTGACCTCGACCCTCACACATGGGTACTCTTCGGTCTGCACTGAACCGATCGTGACCTTGGTCACGACCCTCGTCATCATCCATGACAGATCTGAAACTGACACAACACAGCTTAGAATTATACTCCGAAAAGCACCACGGTACCACACTGGGCCGGAAAACAATTTTTTTTTCTTTTTCTAGCAATAACTCGAAAACGGCTTATCTGACTAAAAAGAAACAAAATGTCGAACCCCTATACGCGTTTTCCATTCCAATACTACTCTGGGTCCAAAAACATTCTTGGGGTCTCACATTTAGGGTCCAAAATAAAAATGTAGAGTTCTCGTTTTCCCCCAAGATGACAGTCTATTTAGAAACGAGGCAGTGACGGACCCTGACCACCTGGGCCGTTATCGGAGAGTTGCCCCGACCACACGGTCAAGAATCAATGTCCACGTGATCAAAAACGCAAAAATGGACAGCAGAAGTAGTCCCAAGCCACTACCAGAGTGTAGCCCTGGCCAAGTGTCGGGAATACCGGTCAACTACTCATCAATGCATCCCCCTCGTTTTTAAACACCGTACATAGTGAAATATTAACACAAACGGGAAAAAAAATCGGAGTAGTCCCGATCGCACAGTGAGGAAACTAATATTTCAACCAGGGATAACAGCCTTCAAGACACTATCAGAGAGTTGCCCTGACCACGTGTCGTGAAAACCAATCCAACCCTCCCACAAAGATGTAAACCATCGAATTCAGTTAAGGAGAGAGAAAAAAAAAGAGGCATGCGGCTGCCACACAAGTACAAACCCCGCCAACAATGACCATCGTCGGAGAGTAGCCCCGACCATATGATGTAGCAGCCATCGTTACCCATTGCCAGCCGCATCCGCCAAGGACAACGATGGGGCAGTTCGGTTCTCAATACACTATCAGGGAGTAGCCCTGACCACGCGCTATAAAAACCGCTCAAATCCTCATCGATGTCCCAAAAATATTTCAAAATTTAAAAAAGTGCAAAACGTGGTACTTACATTATTTTTTTCTCTGCGGGCGTAGAACGAAAAATATCACTTTTTCGCTGATCCCACTTCTGAAGCTAAAGGCGCAACTTCAGGGATTCAGGGTTTTACATGAAAACTCGGTATTTTACAATCACACTGGGTTTATTCAACGAAAAGTAAATACACTATGACGGCTCAGCACGTGCTCAGCACAGAATGGCCGCTGCCCGGCGTGACGCAGCGCCTTATAAGGGCGACAGCAACTGACTATCTTATTAAAAGGAAATAAAGTTAAAAGTTCACATTCGATGCAAAAATATTAGTGTATCATTTATTAAAAATTGGATTAAGAATATAATTATATTTAAGACTAGTGGAAATGCGACATTGATATTAACAATAGGTGACTTGACATTATTTTACATTCAAATAAGTACAGTACAATGTCTCATTTCCAGTTGTATTAATAAATGCTAGTTTTCGATAGGATATAATTACATGGGTGAATTATGTTTTAATTAGAGTACTTAATTATAGTATATTAATACGACAAATACAACATGTTATATAAAATATTAATAATTTGACTAACCAACCGAATAACAATCAATCAAGTGTCTTATTAAGTTGCCTGATTCAGTGGCGTAGGTGCCAAGTAGTGGTTAAACAATTATAAAATAAGTATTTATTAATAATCAGGCTTACACTAGTGATACGCGGGGTAAGGGTATTCAAGACTCTGACTACCCCGCCATAATAAATAAGGGAGTGTGTATACACAAGTCGTGAAGCGTACGTTATGTTTTTGTTATGTTACAAATAACCGCCGAGTGTGTATGAAATGTATGCGTGTAAATGAAGCGAAAGTAGGTTGTCGAGATCGTGGCAGATGAGGATCCGTGATCTCTGAGAATCAGGTGTGATATGTATGTATGTAATTGATTGACGTTTGATACAATGTCCTTAATCTGTTTATGGGTGTAAGAAAGCTCGGGATATTATATTATACTCGATCGGTTGTAGGAAAAATGAAGCCGTGAAGATGGCATTGATACGTATACTTATTGTATACTAAAAGTGACCAAAAAGATATTATGTTTCTAATACCCTGTCTTACCACAAAAGAGAATTATAGACACGAATATATATGTACATATAGGAGTACGGGTATTACTGATGATAAAGTACTAAATGCCTTTTATTCACCATGTCGTAGAAAATTACTACGGGACTTTAATTTCCTTGGGTGTCCTTGAGTGATAGGTTAGCTGCAATTTGTAGTACATTTTGAACATCTATTTCCATAACAACATGCTAAACGTAATAAGATTATGATTTGGTAGTCCCGAGACCGGTTGCCCTTGGGGGCACTCCCGTAGAAGTTGTTTGGCAATATACTTACTTGGGCCAAATCATACAGCTTGGCAGGAACAATTTCGAGAGGGAGGCGGACAGAAGAATACAGCTGGGATGGGCAGCATTTGGAAGGCTAAGGCATGTCCTCACGTCGTCTATACCACAATGCCTGAAAACTAAGGTTTTCAACCAGTGTGTGCTCCCCGTTATGACGTACGGATCTGAGACGTGGACACTCACTGCGGGACTAGCCCACAAATTCAAGGTCGCTCAGCGTGCTATGGAGCGGAAGAGGCTCGGGGTTTCTCTGGTAGATCGCATCAGAAATGAGGTGATACGCCAGAGAACTAAAGTAACCGACATTATGAAAAGAATTAGCACGCTGAAGTGGAGTTGGGCTGGTCACGTCTGCAGAAGGACTGATGGTCGCTGGACCAAAAAAGTCGTAGAGTGGAGACCGCGTCTCAGTAAACGTAGTGTGGGGCGCCCCCCGGCAAGGTGGGAAGACGACCTGCGCAGGTTGGCCGGCATCGAATGGATGCGAACGGCCACTGACAGGGAGAAGTGACGTCATTTGGGGGAGGCCTATGTCCAACAGTGGATTCGGACAGGCTGATGATGATGATGATGAAACGTAATAAGAGATTCATTAGGATAATATGTCTACACATAAATATGTTTTTTACAGTCTAAACCGCATTTATTCTTTATAACACGATTCTAATTTCTATCGTTTATGAAATTGTTGAATGTTATTCTGAAAGACCTAATTTCGAAGTTATTAATGATTCATTTTACTCACCCTGGGATGCTTAACAACAACCGCATTTCACCGTCATTGATTTCCATATTGTTCCAGATAAAACAAGTAAAGAAGTTAGAGGCTGCAGTAAGAAAAGATACAGAATTACCCCATGTCGACGCCAATATCAGGAGGATTATTCAAGAGAGGATTATCAAGGCTAACGCTGGGGGAATAGTGTAGTATAGTAAGATTGTTATTGTAAAATAGAATCGTTATAGTTTATATAGTGGTTTTATTTGGATACCAAGCTAGTGTAGAACGTTAGTAGAATGCTAACTTATACCAAACTTTTTAATAATAATAATAAAAAGCGTTTATTTACACCTACAAAAATAAACACAATACAAAACGTTTACAATTGAAACTTAAAAACTAGGGGATATAACTTGTACATGTTACTGTCGCAGTCGCAGTAAAAGGGTTCCAACTCTGGGTATGTTTCTTTTACTTATAACCTTTTACCATTTTACTTATACCTAACTTTACTTTTAACTTTTCTTTCAACTAACTAATTAATATCACGGTGTCTAGGGTTTTAACGGTACGGCGTCAGTTACCGCTCTCTAGGAAACTCACCATTTTGTGAACATGGACAACGTTTTAGTGACGTCATTCACCGCTATATTACGGCCGCAGTATGACGGCAACGCTATCGTAGGAAAACAGAGCTTTAATGAGGTGGTGGCTAGCAATTTTTCAACAAAGCTTTATATTATTTCTTTCAAAGTCAGATGATAAATGTTATCGACGAGTTATATAAAACCAATATAAGTGTCGAATTCGACGTAGCTCAATTGTTTGGGGCTTGATTCTGTATCAGTGGATTCAGGGTTCAAATCCCGCTTGAGTATGTACCAATGGAAATGAAGTTTAATGAATTTCTATGTGCATTTTCGTAAAAAAATACATTAACGAAATGCCTCGAATACTACGGTGAGAGAAAGCATCGTAAGGAAATCTACCTGTTCTCCGAACGTTAGATCTTGTAAATGGTGACATGGTTTACCACCTCCCACATTTTCGAGATGGCCATAGAATTACTACCTTCGCAATTGCGTAGATAAAAACCTGAACCTTTGACTGCCCCGCAAGGGTATTATATATTGATGAACGCTTTTGTTTGTTAATATAAGAAGTGTCATGTAGTGAGTTCATGTTTCTATATGTATTCTGCTATGGTGTTATATACATAATATGGAGTGTAGTAGTGGTTTGATGATATTAGTAGACAGATATAAGATATTAGTAGTAGATATTATATTAGTTACATAGAATTCAATCAGATTTACTGAACATATTTCGGTAAGAAAGGCAGATAGTAATGATTTTGTTTAGCCCCAGTTAGCACGGGACTCTGTTATATAATGTTAGTAGAAAAAGTACGCAGTATTACCGGTACAAAGCGCAGAATGTAGTATTAAATGAAATTTCTCTTATGATTTTCAATTAGTTTTATTATTCACTGCACACTCACACATCTATGAAATAATGAGGACTCATATTGCTTATTATATTATTAGATTCTACTTACAGTTCAATATGTCTACAAAAAATAGATTCCTAGGTACATACCTTTTTAAAAGAAACGTAATATGTAAATATTAGTTGGAAATTAATAACTTGTTATTTCTATTACGAAAATAAAACACACACAAATAGTCACTAAACACACGCAAACACCCCTTGTTAATTATCATATATAACTCCACAAAATACAAAAAATACTGTTTAATCTGTAGGCAATACAATATATTTTTTTACGATCTTTTATATATAGCATCATATATCGTATATGGTTATTTTATACAACTGTATATTTTCATATATTTTGTACAAGAATAGTATTATGGATTATGTTGTATAGTCGTTGCTTGAAAGAATAAAAGCTCGACAGTACTTTTTATGTCTACAACAAAATCTAGTTTAGACCTACACGGAGCATCCAGCTGTTTGACTCAAAACGTAATAGTTGATTTCCTACCCTGACCTTTTACCACTGACTATTATCTCATGTAACAGCTAAAGGTTGTATGTAAATAAAATTTATAACTCTAATTCCTATAAGAAGGTCCCGGTATTGCTTCTTCTTCAGACTTCCACTTACTCTCTAACCCACTTACTCGACTCTCCCTACAACTCATGTTCTGGTGACTAAATCTTCTCTGCTCATCTGGCACTCTTACTGAGATACTAAACACGCTATCTGCGCTAGTCTTCCTCCTATCTAAGGTAGTCAAAGAAGAAGTTACAGGAGATATTCTGTGCGGAAACCTTGGGGACCCTTTAATCTTCTCTGTGGAGCTGTTTTGAGAACTTGGTTTGGAATGACTTGAGGGTAGAACGAAATTTACCTTTGTCTCCGGTTCCGCTACATATTTTTGTCTCGTAACTTCGCTATTAGAACAGGAAGGCTCGTCATCTGTTATTCTAATAATGGGTCCACTTTTAGCGTAGGATTCCCTGCGCAATTTTCCCTCTGGCTGTGGGACGTTGAGAGTGTTGCAGGAAACCACCATTGAGTGTTTTCTGCTTCCTGGTATTAGCCCTGTGATCATGCCAACGTGCATTTTGAAAGCCGCTGCAATGCTCTGACCTGTAGGATCCGCTATCGATATGGTAGACGCTTTTCTACTAGAGGGTCTACTGCCAAAGAAACTCCTAATCCTTTTCAAGATTCCTTGGTCTTCCGTTCTCTTATTGCAAAGGTTGTAAAGGTCTATTGTAGGTTGTGATTTGCGGAAGTCTAGCTTGGGTTGGGAGCTGAATGTGACAGAGTTTCTGCCCCGGAATGCTTCAGCTGAAGGCCAGCTGGCTCGGGGTATGACGGGGGGTAAGACTGACAGGAGAAGCATGGGTAGGCCGCTCGTGATGCTGGGGGTTCGTTTGTCAGATCTTACGCCGCCTTCTTCGTCTACGGTGTCTAGTTCGGTCTGAAATTTATTATTGTATATATTTGAATAAATTACGAGTACAATGACATATATTGTTAATATATTTAATGAATTACAGTGACACAGAAAATGAAGCTGAATAAAAACCATTTTCTGCGACAATAAGACTTTTTAAGGCATGTAGTTGGTAAGTTATTATTGTTGAAAACATCTTAGTAAGATAAACGTCGTGTAAATAAGGATATACAATGATATTCAGTATAAGGTAGGCAATGTCAGAGATTGACACGTGACCCACTGTATATTAATTTTTTTTACGCATTTATATTAAATATTTATTTCAACGAACCCTTGTAAATCCTTCAGGTTTCAAAGGCTCCGATAAGAGCTTTTCTAATCTTCCAATTTCTTTGTCGAGTGCTGCAACTTCTCTTTTGTAAACGCGATTCTGGATTTCAATTCTGAAAGGAAAATTTAAAAGTAGTATAGTTTTATCTGTGAATCAAAGATCCGAAATCAAAAAGTATGATAACAAAAAATTTTAAAATAGTAAAGGCTTTTTCTTAATTTTTTACATAATATCCGTAAGATGAGCAATGTTAAATAAGCTTTTTATTAATGAATCAGCATAATAAACCTAAAAGATATATATACTAAAACTGTAATTCGTTTTCAGTCAACCCTAAATCTCTACCGCCTAGATTAATGTTACCTATTTCTTGTAAACGCAGTAGTTTGTATGTCAGTAATGTAGCCTGATTAACATATTAAACACATTTAATCAGGATTTATATACATTTGAAAAAAGCTATACTATTTGTTAACGAAGGATCGAATCAGTAGATTTGATTACAAAAGTACAACTTTACTTTCTATCTATTTTATAGGAAACATTGTGTTTGATATACATCTATTATTTAATAATTATTAAAGAAGTTAGGTACTGACTTTCTGTGCTTAACACCGGCTTTAAGCAGAAAGATCTTCATAGAATTGCGACATGGTTTACCACCTGTCACATTAAGCAGTGACTAACTGACCTCTGACTACCCTGTAACGGTTAATGGTCGTGAACGCGTTTGTGTTTGACTTACATAGACACAAATAAGGATTGGACAATATTGGGTTTTATACTACATCGAATTAGCTATAACATAAAATGTACCTGAAATGAAGCTCCTGGGTATCGTCAATCACGAAGCGTCTGGTTTTGCATTCCAAACGAAGGCCCATGCTGTGAATGATTGGGTCTTCTTCTGCTGTAACAAAAATGCGTCACATAAGTTTGAGTATAGGGTTCCATTCGGAAACCAACTATTTAAATTAATAAGTACTTTAAAAAATTTTATTTTAATTTTCTTAAAGGCGCACTTATATACGTATAGTGGCATAACACTAATTTATTACTTTTGGTGGGAATAACTATAATTAAAAAATGTACTAAATTGTACATTTTATCCTTAGTTCTATCAGGATTCTGATGGCATTAAGATGAAATATAAACAGGTTGCAGTCTGATCACATATTCGCTTCTTACGGTTACGACACGACTTAACGGGAAGAATGACCTCTAGTTAGGATAAATATACCGATCATATAATCAGAAACATAGTCTATACTTACTATTATTCCTAACAGCAACAATCTTAGGAATGAACAGCAAACAAAGCGTGAAAGTGGTCGTGAACAGAATCAGGCACGTGATACTAATATACGCCAGCGTAGCCCTGTCAGATATCACGCTACCTATCACGACTACGCTGATACTCGTGATGACTACT
Organism: Leucoptera coffeella; assembly: GCA_030578115.1. NCBI lineage: Eukaryota > Metazoa > Arthropoda > Insecta > Lepidoptera > Lyonetiidae > Leucoptera > Leucoptera coffeella. The sequence continues at coordinate 72,269 of JAMBLF010000323.1, read as the reverse complement.
GAGTAGACGCTGTAGCCAATGTATTTGGAGTCGTTTAAGGCAGATATCTTCACGTTACGGGTTTCCCAGGCCATGTAGACTCCGCCTATTAGGAACAGGCCCTTGTAAGCGTAGAGGGCTAGCAACCAGCCAGTCGTGTTCTGGGACATGCATACTTCGATCTGGAAGGGAATGGAGATGAATATATGTAAATATGTGATATATATAGATATGTACATATATATATATTCGTATACATATACTCTTGTTATAAAGACATGAATTAGATATTTTCTAAGCGTAATATAATTTCGTGCTTGTTGTAAATATAAAGATACCTAACTATCTACTGTTCCTCCGTGTATATTGATATAAGATAATATCGAATAATACAATTGTGATACTATTATAGTTTTAAGAGATTCGCGATTTATACTCATGATTAATAACTAACGGGACTTATCGCGTAAGTTTTTATATAATAAAGTTTCCTTTATTAACCCGACGTTTCGGCTACGTTGCAACAGCCCTGGTCACGGGACTGACAATCTGCCCGTGACCATGGTTGCAGCTTTAGTTATTAATCATACTATTGTTTAAGGTACCTGAGAAAGTATTGTTCTAATAAAGCAAGTTTCGTGGTTCTGTACAAGTTCCCCGAAAGGGATAGAAGATAGAATTAAGAAGACTTATCGTTACAACTCGACATTGTGGTTTACCTGAACTTTTCTCCTAAGAACTGTAACCTTGTTAAATTTAAGTGGGTACGTGATGAATGAGTTGTTTATCTCACTGTTAATAGTTATGATGTATAATATAGTAACATTTACCTGCGGTTGGTAAACAACACTGCGGTCCACCAAGCTGATCTCAATAGTCAGGTTCTTGAGATGCCTCTCCATGGGATCCACGCTCGCCCACAAAGTGACTATCATGCCATCTATCACCAGCAACGCACACACTAAAGATATCAGGGGAGTGTCTTGGAGCAACTTCGTCTTGCATACTCCGCTGCTGTTACTGTAATATATGGTAATATATAATAGTCTTGATTAATAACTAACGGGACTTATCGCGTAAGTTTTTATATATTAAAATTACCTTTATTAACCCTAATGTATTTACCTTTATTAAATAAATAAAAGGTAATTTTATTATATAAAAACTTACGCGATAAGTCCCGTTAGTTATTAATCATGAGTATAAATCGCGAATCTCTTAAAACTATAATAGTCTTGTTAGATAGAACGTATAATTTTCTTCAAACAGTTGTATCATATTCGGAATAAAAAAACGAGACCATTATCGCTCGATTGTTTATATGTCTAGTATTATAAATATAAAGTTACTTTATCTTATTATTTTTATTGATTTATAAAACAAACAAAAACTTCAAGCGGGATTTTCTCAACTTCACGCGCGAAGTGATACGGTTGTTTTAATTTGTGCGACAGAACTTAATAACGTTCTCTGAATTTCATTCATGTTATCATCACTACATACTAAAAAACAAAGTCGCTTTCTTTGTCCCTATGTCCCATTGTATGCTTAAATCTTTGAAACTACGCAACGGCTTTTGATACAGTTTTTGTTAATAGATAGAGCGATTCAAGAGGAAGGTTTATATGTATAATAACATCCATTAAATAGTGGAGTCGGCTATATATTTTATACCCGAGCGAAGCCGGAGTGGGTCACTAGTATACAATAAACTACAATTGACAAATGAAGATTCAAAAGAAACTTTTATTTTGTATGCATACTTTTTCATAGTAAAACTACCACATCTTTTATTACAAGATTTTATTACTCTCAATGATAATAAATTTCATAAAATCCTCATCTCAGCTTAGGACCTTATTCCGATTTTAGTATTAAATATCGATTCGCTAAATAATTCAGAAAAGTTAAAGCAAAGTTAAAAGCGATTGTCGACTCCCAGAACTTCGTCAAAGTATTTACAAGACCATTAAGATGTACTGTCGCCGACAACTTTCGGATCGGCCCAATTTGGGGATGAAATATTTATCTATGTTGTTCCCAGCGTGGATTGGGAGGGACTTAGAAATTAAAGATTACGGATTTATTTTGCTAAAAGTTAACATCAAATACAAATGGAAATTTCGGATATTTTTTGGTTCCCATTTTTGTCTTTTCTTGGTAGGGCTTAGCTATATGTTATATCGAATGATGGTCACAAATCGCTAGCCCATCACTCAATAAATTACATTTACCACTTGCCTACCATTATGTTACATCCCAGACGAATACGAGACAATAAACTGCCTAGAAAATCTGCTCTTACTGACCTTTAAGACCATTAAGATGTACTGTCGTACTGTCTGTAGAACTACATCAAATATATGTAAACTTCACATAGCAATATTTAACTCATACATACACGGCCCTTTCCAGGTTATATTAAAAAACACCTTAAGTATGTATATACCAAAAATAAACTAACACATAAACAAGCATTATACCTACTTTTTGTACGTAGTCTCCTAAAGCTCGTCTATTTCGCAAATCCAGATTGCATGATCTCGCATACGAAATACGCGTTTGCTCACCTTATGAATATCCGATGCACCCGGTACGTCTTCGCAAACATCGAACCGAAGGCCAGCGAGAAACCGGCTGATAGCACGAACATTCTGCCCTGAAAACATAATGTATTGTACATACATATGTTACCTGAACGCTAATCGTGGGGTCCCGGGTTCGATTCCCGGTGGAGGCAGAGTTAAGAATTACGCTTTTCTTCTGCTTTGCAGTCTGGTCGTTGATTATATATGCTATATATGTATTTATTTATATAAAATATGTATAGATTTCTTAGATATACGTTGAATAGTACCCTTAACACAAGTCTTAAATACCTTACCAAGGGGCTAGTTCAATTGGTGTAATAATGTCCAGATATTATTATAATTATATTATACTTATATATTACTCAATCCCATGAAGTGACTAAAGGACTAGGGGTAAATGGAGTCTATGGGGCGACGGGCTAGCGACCGGTCATCATTGTTCCATACCATCCATTCATTCATTCATTCCATTGGTCCATTGCTCTAATACCTAACCCTAATTTAATGCTTTATTGATCAAGGACATTTGTTTCCGAGGTTCCCTATACCCCGAAAGGGATAAAAGGACGTGATTGTATTTGTATTACTCAATGTTTTAATATTTCACTCAATCATCAAAAATTTAAAGAACCTCAGAGATGTGTTTTCTTTTCGTCTTTTAGTAGTTAAAGTTATTGGGGTTGTGATGGCGTTCAGTATGTAATATTGAGGTAATAAATCTACCTATAGTTTAGAAGGTTATTTTACCCCTATTTGATTAGATTCTTGAGACGAACTGAAAAGGTACCCGTACGCCTTGATCTCTGCCTACCCCTCTACAGGGAATCGGGCGTGATGTGTATGTATGTACCTAACTAAAATATATAATTTACGTAAAATAAATTTACTAACCTCAACTAACGAAACTAACACGCTTATTCGTAGAATCATTTACATTGATACCGTTAATGACTATATTACTAAGGTGAAGTCACTTTAATAGGTAGGTAGCTGTGACTTTGAGCATTAGTAAATGAATCCCACGTATCAATCAGGATTGGAACCAACCGATTGCTTTTAGCCCCTTACAACCTGCCTTGCAGTAAGGCTTTATACGTCTTAAGACCAAGCCATTAAAGGACTTACATTAGTAGATAAATATATACGAGTAAACATTGAATTACATATATCTTTCGTCAATCTACAATCATTCATCCGAATAACATCTCTATATTATCTAAGCCCTTTTAAATCTTAGTCACTACATCTTCTTCCAAACTGCATCCTTCCCTTAACACTTTATTTTTAATTATATAACGGTTATGTAGGTGTCAATTCAATAAGACATATGTAGATAGATAGAAGACATATTTAAAAAGAATGACGTTAAAATAGAAATATACATAATCGCCGAGAATGTATGTGTAGATTTATGAAAGTCAATGAAACGTAAGTGATTAGTCAGGATCTATAAAAATAAAGATCCGTGATCTTTACCTACTAAAGGGAAAAGTTACTTCTATGAATTCATGAATATAGGTATACTTACAGTGCATAACACGTAAAATGGTACTCCATTGGGTAGAGTTGTATTGTCTATGGCCAATAGAATGACAGATCCATAGACAAGCATGCAGCCCAAGAGTGTCATAGTGTTCAAACGAGGTGAAGACAGCTTAATTGACCTGTGAAAAAGTAAGAAGTTTAAAGACTTTCACTTATTATCTTACAGAGAAAAAGTTTAAATAAAAAAAACTAAATTTAGGCGTTAACATTAACCCTTGCGATAGAACCCCGATAGTCCGAACTCAATGTAACAGATGGTAAGCCGTGTCGCCATTTACAAGTATTGACATTATCATGTACGAGAACAAGTAGGTTTCCTCATGATGTTGTCCCTCAACGTAGTATTTGGTGCATTTCATCAATGCATTTTATTGCGAAAATGTAAATGGAAAACAATTTCAATTGGTTTTAAAGCAGAATTTCAACTAAAGTATACTTGACAACATTGTGACAAAATCAAATCTATGATATCAAAAACGATGGTTAGGTTTTTCATCTTATTCTAATAGTTGTTTGATACATTTAAAAAAATATATATAAGTACAAAGGTATCGCCAAAAAATATCTCAAAAAAGCCTTCACACTTTCGACATGCCTAATCAAAACCACTTAACCCCACTTCATTTACATCCTCACATCTCTTCACGAGTATCATAAAAAAGAAACCTTGGTCTTTTAATTTACCATACAAATACCTCCTTTTACTAAAGTGTAAATTGAACGTCAGGAAAGCCATGGACAGACAGAGCCCAAGAACCGCCAGGGTAGTCACCAGGATCCTGGCTAAGACCGACACGGAGTCCACACGGAAGACCAGCTTTCTCCTGGCGACTGGGACGCCCCCTGGCCAGAAGGCTGGGCGGCATTTTGGACACTCCAACTCTTCGCCTCGGGAGTAGAGGGCTATTGTATGGGACTTGTTTTCTGGAAGAGATAGGGTTTAGTTTGTTTACGAGGAGGGTGATGTTTGTATTTGTGTGTAATATAGTTAAATTGCTGGATGAATAGTTGAAATGCTTATATGCGACATAGTGTCTGTTTGTAATATAGTTAAATTGCTGGATATTATAGTTTAGAATTATTTATGCGCGTCATACATTAACAATGTTTTGGAGGTTGTTTGAAGTTTTGACTACGTATAAAAAATAGTAATTGTACTCTGCATACGTTTATAACATACTTATATAATACCGAAACTATACCTTCAGAATTCCTTATGTCGTCATAATATCTTCTAGGTTACCTTAAGCATAACCAGCTCTGATAAATACTAATTTATGTATGGTTATGGAATTTTGATAACAGGTTTAACTAATAGTCCAATAGAACTTAAAATAGGCTTATAATTAATTGTCCAATCGATATTTTAATTATCAATCATACTACCATGATTTATTACTACGACTTGCCAAGAAGAAATATGTACTATAGAAGAATTGCATAAAATAATTATAGCATATACTCACGCCTTAATTGATGAAAGGAGCTAATGCCAATCCTATCGGCTCCGTTGAACGATACGGGTCCCTGAAAACATATTTTTCGATAACCTACATGTGGATGAGTAATTTGTCATCCCTGACAGCCATAAGGCTTTGCCGCTTAACAAACGACCTAAAAAGCCTTCATATTTTACAGATTTGATACTGAGCGGGAACGAGATAAAAAAAAACTGGATTAAAAAGTTCCGAATTCTATCCCTAATTGAAGTAGGATCAATGAAAATGTTCTGTATTTTTAAATTGTACGTTAGTGTAATTGGTTGAACATATTACATCTACGGTGAGGTAAAACATCGAAAGAATACCTACTTATTCTGTATTAAGTTTAGTTTAATCAAGCATAGTATTCTTATATCTGTGGTTTAATTATATAACAATTATTATTGTCTTACACGATAACTTGGGTATACCATTATACTGATATACATACGTATGTTGCTTAATTATCTAATAATTATTGTCTGAACACGATTACTTGGGTCTACCATTATACTACGTGCAGACTATCACGTGAAAACTGGTCTCAATTTATCTATAATCATACATTTACGACATATGACAACAGTAAGAGAATATATCTATCGATCTCTTCATCACTACATAGTATAAAACAAAGTCGCTTTCTTTGTCCCTATGTCCCTTTGTATGCTTAAATCTTTGAAACTACGCTACGGATTTTGATGCGGTTTTTTTTTAATAGATAGAGTGATTCAAGAGGAAGGTTTATACGTATAATAACATCCATTAAATAGTGGAGTAGGCTATATATTTTATAACCGTGCAAAGCCGGAGCGGGTTACTAGTAAAAAATAAAATTATGTTCTTCCATTACTCACCGAAACTCCAATAAACTTAAGCACGCCTAACTGCCTCATGAATTCTTCTGCCATATCCCTCCTATTGTAATTGAAGGTAGACAGAGCCATGGTGTCATTCAGCTTAGCTCGTCTCCAGGATTCTTCTGCGTTCTTCAGGGTTAAGGCCATTGCCCATACAGCATCGTATGTTTGGCCCGCGTATGGCGATTTCATACTTTGGATTTCATCCCTTTCCGATATGTTGTATGTCTGCAAATATATTTATTTATTTTATTTATTCTTTAACCGTAAGATCTTTTGTTACATGACTCTAAGAAAAACAGCAGCTATTCTGTTTATGTACCAGGTGATGTATCGTAAAAGAAAACTACATTTCAATTCATTTTAAGTACAAAACATTTGTCATTACGTTATACACCTATAAAGGTGTTAATACATCACTCGATTCCCATTACTAGACAACAAATAATATAATATTTTTTTCCCATTATAACAAAAAGAATGAAAGGAAAACTTTTATAATATGACCCCAGAAACTTACAACCTATTGACTAGTATGCAATTATCTTTTACATAAACAGCTTATAACTTATAATAATATACGTTAAAATACACTCACCTGTCCCCCATACTGCACAGTGTCGCCCCCTATCTTCTGATAAGCGCCAACTATGATGAGGCCTTCGAAGGCTTTGATAAGATGTGACAAAGGGCACGGGATGGGCGGCTGGGCTGTCGTCCTGGGAAAAGGCACTATCCAGGCGTATTCCGCGCCGTACATACCTAGGTTGTAGGCCTGTGGAATAAATGTACTTACATATATTCAGGCCTATACGTCCCTAATGAGATAGGCAGATATTATCGATCGCCGCCTGGAACAATCCTGATTCATCTCTCTTGCTTGACTCACACCCATTAACCATCTCATACATGCCCTTCTGTTTGCATTACGTACAACCGCCTTGAGAATAATATTTCCAATTTGATCCCTATAATTTCGACGCGGCTTACCCCGTCCAACTATACCTTCCACTTTGAACGTGTTCATGTACGTAAATGATATTCAGTATACTCTACTTCAATAATATTACGTAAATGATAATCTACTTCAACAATCTTCTAAAGAAATAATAGTTTCATGATGTTAACAAAAACAATCTTCCTGAAAATCCTATGTCATCTATCATACTAATCCTAATCAATTCTAACCCCAGCCATCACAATATCACCACGCACATAGACTACAGAAGTCATTGTGAACGAATTTACATAGAAACCGAAATAGTTCGAGTTAGAACACTAATTAATAGTACACTAAGGGAATTCTGTCAATTAAGGGAGCTTTGGATACTCATTTAACTTCACTTTGTTGAGGACATTGTTTTGTGGATTTACGTCTGTGATAAGAACGAGTGCTGTGATAGTCTGTGACGTAAAAAGGATGCTAACTAGCTGCCGTTCTTACCGGCATGTTGTAGAAGGCGTCTATGGGATTGGGGGTAAATTGAATGTTTTGGTTGGCCTAGCAGTCCTTTACTATTGTGCCATATGGTATCACAAAGCCAATATTCATGCTAAAAAGTGACCAAGAAGATATGTTCATGGTTTTGAAGTTCTGCCCATCCAGGACGAAAAGGGAAAGACGTGAATGTAAAGGTGTAATTAGAATATACGAGTATATTGAAAAATTAATTACTGGGTCACCTTTAGCATTATGATGGTAATGAATGAATAGTGGCTTTATATTATATATTAATAATTTGTTATAAGTAACATGATATTGTACCTCGATCTATCGTAGACACTTTCAATATCATTTATCGCAGTCTATTAGGCACTATGACAGGATGTTTTGAAAGTTCTTTAGAATTATAATAACAAGCTAATAAAACTAACAATAACTATAAAAGTTGACAACTATAGTCGAAAATCACATAAAAATCAGATTTTTCATTGTAATTCTATCTAAATTAAACATTATAACCTAACAACATTCTTTTAAAGTCTTTCTTTAACAGCCCTTCACAAGCTATAAAACTTTCATGTTGCGAACACTGCTGGAATGCAGCCAATTAACAAAGTAGCTACTAATACAAAACTCTCCGCCCTCCAATCGCTGTATAGATGTACATAATTGTAACTGTAGAGTTGGCGTTGTAATTAGTTAAGTATTTGACTTGTAAAATGCTGAGGTTTTGTGCTCTAAGTTTCCCTTGGAATTGCTCTTGTAATTAAAACTGCGGGTTCTTAATTGGAATCGCGTTCTATAACCAATGTATAAGTTGAATATAATTATAATAGTATTTGGGATACTATTATACCAATGGAACTAGCCCCTTGGTTTAAGGGTACTAATCAACGTATATTTAAGTAATACATACATATTATAGATAAATACATATATAGTATATAAAATCAAAAGCCATACTGGAAAGCAGAAGAAAAGCGTAATTCTTGACTCTGCCTCCACCGGGAATCGAACCAGGGACCTCACGATTAGCGTTCAAGTGGTTAGCCAATCGTGTCATGGAGGTCGTCAAAATATAGAGTAAGTATAGGTGTAAAAGTATCTATCAACTACCGAAATTTCATATCGTACAAGATATTTTACAAAATTGTAATATATATAGTAGTTATGTTAGAATATATTAACTTCGAAAGGAATAGTAAAAAATTGTTTACATAATCATTCACGTGCTTTAATCCCTTTCGGGGTGGAACCTTGCAGAAATGGAAACATCTTCTTGGTCACTTATTAGCATGTATATTGATGTTTTGTCACATGGAATATTGGTCACAAGTTGCTAGCCTATCGCACAATAGAATCAATTTACCCCTAGTAACTTAGTCACATCCCATGACATGCAAGGGCGAATGGCAGCTAGTTAACATTCTTTTACGTCCTATACTAGCATAAGACAAAAAAATGTATGTAAACTCTTAAAACTTCCGTTTAGTTTAAAATCCTTACCTCGCAAAATATTTTTCCAAACATACTGGGCGAAAAGCTGCCGATGATTATGTGAACATTCAATATCTGAAACAAAAGTGTTTATTAATATAAACATTTAAGCACCATTATCTCCGAAAGGGTAGATAGAAAATGAACATCATTGACATTTGGCATGTATTACACTATAATTCAATATATAACCTTAAATCAGTTTTTACTTATCCCTCAAACATTAAAATCAATCATCCAAAAAACTAGATATATATTTGTATGAAGTATAAGTTGGCAGAACCCAGATCCCTAGATCATACACATTCACATACACACATACATTCACGTCCTCCAATCGCTTTGGGGGCGGACAGAACCCCGGAGATTTATCTCCTAGGTCACTTTGTTAAGATTGTTATGTCATATGAAACATTGGTCAAATGTTCCTAGCCTATCGCCCAATTGATACCATTTACCCAAAGTCCCTTAGTCGCCTCCTACGACGGCTAGTTATTATTTTTTTAGGGTAAGACCCTAGTTTAGTAAGCAATGGATATCACCATCATACCAAGTTAGATAAGAAAGTGGGTCAGACATTAACATTCTTGGTCCCAACAATGGAGTTTGGAAAACAAAGAAAACTCGCGGATTGTTTGCAACTTTGTAAATAAATAACACGTTGCAGAAAAAGTCGCTTACTGAAGTATTCTGCGACAATGTAGGAATGTCTCCCGTGCTAGTGTAAGATGTAATCAAATAGTGTCTGGTATGTTGTACTAAGAGTTTTGGGTGATTTAAGTTGTTATTTTCTTTTGTATGTATGTAGTATGGGTAAATATAGCTGTGAAATTTATGTAAAATAATATCTATAATATCTCAAACTACCATCTGAATCTAAAATATGTATATGTCACATGAAATTTGACACATAAAATAAATATCTGACATTACTGATACCTTTTTCTCGATCCTGGAAAACCATACACCACTTCATTACACACCATACACTTCTTCATACACCCTCAGCGGTTATATAACGACCTTCGTGGCGTGATTAGTTAACCAACTGAACGCTAATGAGGTCCCGGGTTCGATTCCCGGTGGAGGCAGAGTTAAGAATAACGCTTCTGTTTTCCAGTCTAGTCGTTCATTAAACATATATGTATTTAGTATTTCTAATTCTTAAATATACATTGACTAGCACCCTTAACACAAGTCTTAAATGTACTTAGCAAGTGACTAGTTCAATTGGTGTAATAATGTCCTAAATATGATTATAACACACCATAAACCTCTTCATACACACTCAGTAGATAGATACTTCTAAAGTACCCTCGCCTTATTAACTTCTTACACCTCTTCATACACATTCGGCGGTTATACATTTCAATAGCGTACCTTCAACTGCATGATCTGGTCCCGATAGTCCGACTCCCCGAAAGTGACGGAGGCTGCGCAGGTGATGTTGGCGTCTTCCAACTGCGTCACCAGTTCGTTTACCGCCAGGGAGTACATCTCCTCGTTCTGGGATATGGCTGCCACGGTGTCCCAGCCGAAATTCCTAGAAATATACATATATATTCACGTCTAAGTCCCCAGCGGGATAGGCAGAGACTATTTAAATCGGGTGCTGCCGAAGAACCAGTGATGCAGCCTAGCTGCATCGTATACTGAGGTAGCACCTTGTCACTGCATAAATGGTTTTCATTCTTGATGTTTATTGTTTGTGTGTTTAATGTAAATTGTGCAGTGAATAAAGTATTTTCTTTCTTTATTTATAGCTACCTAATACGTTTTTTTCCTTTATTATCCTGGTAAACCTCTCTTGTTTCACTCATACTCATTAACCTCTCATACATGCTCTTCTGTTCTTCACACTACGCACACTCGCCTTGGGAAGAATATTCCCAATGAGATAAATACAAATTTAAATTTACATTACTATTAAACAAGAGTTCAGGGAAATTGTGGAATCTTTAATTAAGGTTATAGTGTCTGTATATGTACACACATCCTAAAACTTGTCTGGGTATTGGTCAGATTTAATCAAATGATACGTTTACTTATGTACACAAAACAATATGCAAAACTTATGTCTGATTATGAATTCTCATCAAATGATTGCTCGATTATTTACATACAAACGTTTGCAAAATGAAGAAAACAGGTTTGCAGGATAGTTAAAGGTTTCGTGATCCGTTAATAGCTTAAATTTTGTTAGAATGTCATCCTATATTATATCTGACATGGCCTTCCTTCCATGAACTATATTATACTGCAATAGCGAACATAATATACACTATCCTATAATTACGCCGCTGAAGATAATGACCGTAACGTGAATAACAAACATATCATGCCTGATTCCCTGTAGCAAGGTAAGCAGAGATCATCCATCTGTCTCGATCCTGACAAACCACTTTCGCTTCGTTGACACTCATACACCTAATACACACTCGGCGGTTATAGGTACTTCTAAATTCACCTTATAAACGATATCCTTGCAGAATTGTGGGATGTCTCAGAAGGTACAGTTCGACAGAAAAGTGGAAACTTCTTTCTATCACTCAGAGCCGGCGAAGTGGCACCGTATGATATCTGAAACAACATAATAGCTTGAGATTGGTGAACCGTGATCTCTGCTTACCCCTTTAGGGAAATAGGCGTGATGTGTATGTAAATAGGTAGATAAAACTATATAGTGACGTTATTAGTAACTGCTGTGTGTGTATGAGGTAGATTATGCTTCTAAATGAAGCTAAATTGTAAGAATATACAGGGTGGCGCGTTCAAATCGGTCAGTATAGGAAAGTCTGAAACTATAAGACATACGAAGATTTGTTCTTAGGTACCAAGTCACCGATTTTGATAAATAGAAAAACTACATTCATACTTTATTTGAAAAACTACTTGTATCCTTCGGGAATCAAACCCGGTTGCTTAGAAAAAATAAACTTTTCACATTTTCTTTTTAAATATCGATTGTGTAGGTCTTAAGCTGTAAATAAATGTCTCTATGAAACATGATGTTGAAAATGAATAAAATGCATTGTTTTGGCATACTTTAATTAATAACATAGGTGTTCGAAGTGACCACCGTTATTTTAAATACAATATTCAAGCAGTTTTGTTCTATCGATAAAATGGAATAGTCAGTTACTACACGCTGACTATTCCATTTCATATTTAGAACAAAGCATTTCAATTCATGTATTTGATAAAGCGATTCGCGAAATCGTCCTTCTATACCGATCTATGCATCTAACGCAAATCAATGTCAATTTACGTCAATCGCATTCGCGTATTGAAAGCTGTTCAGCATAACCACATCCCTACGAGTTGGTACTAAGTTTCAATGAGTTACGAAACTCTGTTCGCATGTATTACGACTGTTAAACGTTGCGGTGTTGACAGAGGATTGATGCCACTTCTCTGCGTATTTTGACTTGTATTGTTTATAATACATACATGAATACTAATCATACTTCACCGTATATCTTGTATTGTATGTTCATAACATACATACAAGATATACGGTGTATGTACTGTATATGTACATCACGACTGTTTCCGTGTAGAGAGGTATCCTCTGTTCCGATCATGACAAACCACTTTCGCTTCATTGATTCTCGTATACCTTTGTATACACAATAAGTGTTTGTAATACGTAATGTTATTAAATAAATGCGTCTGTAAAATGTGTAGTGATTCTGTTTACCCCTCTGCAGAGAGACGGGCGTGATGTGTATGTATGTATGTATTTTGTTAGATCACGTAATTTAAAATCAAAAAGTCAATATCTAAAAGGTATCTTTGACTACCCCGAAAGGGTTTTATAGTCGTGAATACATATTTTTATACAGGAATATATCTAAATGAGAAATTATAATAGAGTGAATGACTATTCTTATTTACATAAGTAATAATAATAATATTTTGACATTATTACACCAATTGAACTAGCCCCTTGGTAAGTTTATTTAAGAAATATATACATATTGTACATTAGCATATATAATCAACGACCAGACTGGAAAGCAATAGAAAAACGTACTTCTTAACTCTGCCTCCACAGGGAATCGAACCCGGGACCTCACGATTAGCGTTCCGGCGGCTAACCGATCGAGCCACGGAGGTCGTCAAGTCATCAATAAGTAAATGAACTACTATGCAATAGCTAAACATAGATACACGATACTCTGACTACCCTGTCAGGATTTATTACCGTAAAGTTTATGTGCATAATATACATATTATAATAATTTATTTATCCCTTGAAGCAAAGAGGTTGAGGTTACGCTCAATCCGAAATAAGTTTCTACTCGCTTAGACGACCTACTTGCATGCGTTTGCCAACTCACTTTTCCTACTTCGTTTAAACGAAGTTTAATTGGTATTACTTAAAGGAGGAATGCAAGTTAAAATGGCATAATATACATACATACACATCACGCCCGTTTACCTGTAGAGGGGTAGGCTGAGATCACTAGCCCAGCCCTGATCCTGACAAACCACTTTCGGTTCATTGACACTCATACACCTCCTCACACACACTCTCTGGTTATAGACAATAAGAAAAGACACGCGCTGACGACCATTAACCCTTGTGGGGTAGTCAGAGGTTCAGGTGTCCATTTTCGCAATTGCGAAGGTAGTAATTCTATGACCACATAGAACCCACGTGTTGACCAGATAGTCAATACTCAATGTGACAGGTGGTAAGTCATGTTGCCATTTACAAGCACTAACTATTACTTGTTCGGGAAGTAGGTTTTCTCTAGATATTTTCCCTCACCGTAGTATTCGACGCATTTTGTAAATGTTTTTTTTTATTATTTGTGGTGGTTATAGGTATTACGTCTAAATTCATGCTTCCTCAATAATATGGCGATAATATATTACAGTTTTTTTTGTGTAAATAAAAGTGTGACAATGCTAAAGCACTGACAGTGTAGCTATCTCATTAGATTCGCTTTCAAGCAAAGAGGTTGAGGTTGCATTTGGCGAAATGAGGTTGCACTTTGCCACAACCTCCTTGGACCTTGCACCATTTGGCTAGAAGCTGTTTTTAAAAGCTTTTGTTTACTAAGGTGCATTTAACTAACGCTTGAGTTTTAAGTAAAGAAAGAATGATATACATAATGTTTTTGTTTGTAAACATACATTCACGTTCTTTAATCCTGTTTGAGGTGGACAGAACCTTGAAAACGTAATATCGCCCAGTTCATTCTTAGCATTAATATTGAGATGAATTGCTGTGATTATATTAACAACCCAAAATCAATAATTAATATTTTGATTGCGATATATAAAAATGTCGATTTGAAAATCATTACTCGTAGTGGTTAGCTGGGGGCCACAAGTGATCCTGTTTTGTAATGTACCCTTGTGGAGGCCTACGTCCAGCAGTGGATAGCTATAGGATGATTGTTGTAGTGTTCCCAGCCCATCAACTCATAGATTTCAGCTACCAATAACCCCCTACTTACTAACGTAGCCCATCAATTCAAAGATTTCAGTTAATCCTCTACTTACAACATGCTGAAAAGAACGGCAGCTATTTATCACTTTTTATACGTCCTAGTTAACCCGAGATTTCATAAAAGCCTGAAAACTTTGATTTGAGCTTTTCGAAAAGGTTTTGAGCCAGTTCGCTCGAGCTAATTCAGTTAGGTTCAATGGATAGTCTAGATAAAAAAGGCTTGGATTTGAGCTATTCACAGGATAGGTCTGGATTCCATAGATAATACAATTACTAGATTTTCACTCGCCCTTTGCCAGCGGCAATGAAGTTATAAAATCTTTATTTAACACTAACTTACTACAGCTTTGCTACATCGAATAGTGAGGTACCTTTTTAGTGAATCAAATATTACAAGTATTGTTTGATTGTGTCCAGTACTAGTCTGGGACGTAAAAAGAACTAAATAGCTGCCGTTCTTTTCTGTGCATTCTCTACTCTGAAGTATTAGTAGGGGTCCTATTAGATAATGTAGTAAATTTACGTAATACAATAATTGAGACCGCTTTACCTAATGAGTATCTGATGAAACAAAGATTTTGAATAATCAATATCTTCGCAATTGCGGAGATGGACACCTGAACCTCTGAATTCCCCGCAAGGGTTAATGGTCGTAAACGCGTTTGTATTTTTCTCCATAACCGTCTTAACGATGTACAAACTTTAATGTAAGTACAATACTAACACATAGATATTTTCTCATCTCTTTTTCCCAAGGGGGTAAGTAGAGATCTACGATTGCCACTTAGCTCACTCACAATCTATGTATTAACACATCATGTGTATGTTTGAATGAAGTGGTTACGTATAAGACATATGACTGTCAAATAGACGCTTTATTGAAAAAGGGAGACGTTAGGAGTACTTATAACCGCTGAGTGTGTATGAGAAGGTTTGAATGTCAATGGAGCGAAAGTGATCTGTCAGGATCGGGATAAATAGGGATCCATGATCTCTGCCTACCCCTCTACAGGGAATCAGGCATCATCACATAATGTATGTATGTATATTAAAACACGTGGATGTACATTAATCTTTAATCAGATTGAACGGTACAATCGTAGCCTATAAAGTTTCAGAACTCTCAAACTTAATCCGTTTGTAGACAGCACTAACCTTTGCTACGAACTTATCTTATCGACTGGGTTCAATAATTACCTCTGATTTCTTTACAACTACGACTTTTTGTTAGTTGTTCCCGTTTAAACTACAAGTAAATTTAGTTTTAATTAGTGTTTTTTTATATGGAGAATATAAACGCACTAAATTTATATATCGAGGTTATGGTGGTGCCTTGGAATGTGTATGAGGGAGGTGTATGAATGCCAATAATGCGAAATGGTTCGCCAGGATATTTAAAAATAGACAAACATGATTCGCGGGATTCATCTGTAAGGAACCGTCTGCGCCACGTATATGAGCATTTTCCAATAGTATAAAGTAATTCTTAATATTTATAACAATTTATATCAATTACTTTTACTCTACGTTATTTCAACAATCGCTGAATCAATTTTAAATAAAGTTATTTCAGCAACACTGAACAGGTAATAAGTACATGTAAATGGCGACATGTCCGACCACCTGTCACACTGAGTGTTGACTATCTGATGAACACGTGAGTTCGAAGTGGCCATTGAATTACTACCTCTTCGATAGCAAAGATGAAAACCTGAACCTCTGACTACTCTGCAAAGGCTAATGTTCGTGAACGCGCTTATCGAATTGTTGACTTGTATTTTAATTCAGCAATTGTCGACAATGATTGTTACTACCTAATACTTATGTATTTAAGCCTTTCTTTGCAATCTTCCGTCCACTCAAGTCGTAGCTTTTACACAACTGCAGGCTCTATTAAGGCTTGTACGCCATTGTCGGATGGCAGTGCAACTTGCAGATTCGCTAACGAGACGCTATGAGACTGGCTAATTGGATTAAAGCCTTCTTGCACGGGCTCTGTCGAAACAGACAGTGTTGGACTTGCAATGAATAATTTGAGACAGTGTTGGGTAAATACGAAGAGAGAAATTAATACGCTGATTGAGAAGAGGTTACAAAGAGGGGAGTTATACGTATATAGATAGGTTTGCTAAGGGTGAATAATTGGTTAATAATTAGGTAGTATTAAAAACATAAGTTTTCATCATTTACAAAAGGGGATAAAAAAACGCATGTGTATATAAATGTAGTTAGTGTCTATAGACGTCGATGAACTTTTTAAGTACCACTCTATAAGGAAGAAAGAAAATTTTTTATACAGTTACTCCATAGAGTAATCTTAAAAAGTTGGGAACTAAGTATCATCTGAAATTTAGAACATTGTCTTTAGAGTGACTATTGTCAACATATCCAGTTGGGTTGGAACCCTTTTGCTGCGACGATAACATGCACATACTGTATCCTCTAGTTTGTTAGTTACAATAGTAAACGTTTCGTATTGTATATGTTTTGGTAGCTGTAAATAAACGCTTTTGATTAATACTATTACCTACTAATCATAAATAAATAATAAATAAGACGTTTGACATTTAAGCCTCTTTTTTCCTAATGAGTTAACAACCTTCAGACGTATGTATTTTGTATACAAGAAGGTCTAAATATAAAGTATCCAATGTTTTTCCTTCTCATCTGATATACTAAAGTCAGCCTTTATGTAAACCCTACACTAACTCAATGCATCTAATTACCACATCTATTTAAAACCAGCTAAAAACATGAGAGAGAAAATTACAAACGCAAAGTCCAGAACTGGAACGAACAATTAGTTTGCAGTCGACTTGGCTAGCTGAGCCGCGGTTTAAAGTTCTATTTGAAAGTATACTCAGCCTTTGAAAGTATACTCGGGGCCTTTGATACTTAATTCGCTTAACACGAGCTGTGGTGGGCTTTTCAATACTGGAAAGAACTGAATTAATTGAATTTGAACTGAGATATACTCTTTTATTTTATTTATTTTCGAATGTAAGTGAAAATATGTCTAATCTAGCAATAGTTATCTTTATTATGATGGTGGTAATTAGACGTTCGATGTTAGAGTAAACAGTATATTAAAAAGGGTGACGATAAACGTACCCAATACCATCGAATGTGTATGAAGAGGTGAGGTGAGGTAATGGAGTGAAAGTAATTTGCTAGGATCAGCAGAAATATAGATCCGTGATCTTTATCACTCTTGTAGAGAGACAGGTTTGATGGGTATTTATGTATTTACATACACTTTATACTCGTTTCATTTTCGAGGCTAATACAACTGCGGTTCCCTGACTTTCTCGAACTCGCCTTACAGCTAATTTTTTAACATATCTCCCCAAACTACATTACATTGTATCTGAATATTTTTGGGCTAGTTAGTCATATGCCAATACAATCGATTGACTAGCAACCAAAATTCTATATACGTTGATGTCATTACGAACATAATATAAAAATAACTCAGAAGATATTATACTTACGCCGAGCTGGACGCCTTTTGAGATTACCACAACTAGCTGACTGATATCATATTTTAATTGATTTGGAATGTAATTAAATTGAATGTAATGTAATTTTTATGTTGTTACGTATTATATGATCCAATTATGATTTATGAATACTATTGTATGTTGAATATTGTATGTAATTGATGTGGATGTCTTAATAAAGATATATTACTATTAAGATATGTTTCTTTCCACCCTAAAATGCTTTAAGGGCCCTTAATATATACTAGTATGTATACATCGCCTATTTACAAGAATAATGTGGCATTTCTTTGTGTTATGATTTACAAAACGAAATCCAATGCTCATCAAAAATACTGAAATGTACACCAAAATATAACTAAATGCACAGCAAAGGTTAGGTTTGGGTTGGGACTGTATTATTTCGGTGTACAATACAGTATTTTAGGAGTGCATTTTCGTATTATCTGATGTTCCTTTAAACACTATTCTTTTCAAAATACCACTTTATTCACCGAGCCTCCCGGAAAACGGCGGGACACCATCCCCATTTGGTAGAGCTACCGCGTGCCCGCACAAATCGCTTTAAAGCGTCATTCATAATGCGGGTCGGTAAGGAATGGAATTCCCTGCCTGCTTCTGTATTTCCGGAGGTATTTAATCCACAGATGTTCAAAACTAGGGTGCATAGGCATTTTTGGGCAAGCTCGCTACATCTTAGACTCTGCCTGTCGCCTCCTTCGAGGTGCAAACAGCGTCAAGAGTGAACCCATTTCAGTTAAAAAAAAAAGATGCGACATGTATACCTGCACAATATTCCAGAAGGGCACAATCTTGGCGATGCTCTGCGTGACGTGGGAACTAGAAGTGCCTAACACCATGGCGATCTTGGGCTCCTGCTCCGAGTACAGCGCATGGAAAAACCGGTCCACGCCCACTCCTGAATCACCCTGTGAGAAAATAAGCTTTATCAATAGTCAATAGTAATAGCTTTAGTAGAATGGTGCATAGGCATTTTTTGGGCAAGCTCGCTACATCGTAGACTCTGTCTGTCGTCTCTTTCGAGGTGCAAACAGGGTCAAGAGTGAAGCCATTTCAGTTAAAAAAAAAGTGATAAATTAATAATAATAATAATATTCGGACATTTTTACACCAATTGAACTAGTCCCTTGGTAAGTACATTTAAGACTTGTATTAAGGGTACTAGTCAACGTATTTAAGAAATATATACATAGTATATATAGCTAAATACATATATAGCATGTATAATCAACAACTAGACTGGAAAGCAGTAAAAAGCGTAATTTTTAACTGTGCCTCCAACGGGAATCGAACTCGGGACCTCACGATTAGCGTTCATGTCTTTGACCGCGCCACGGAGGTCGTCAAAATGTTGCATTATTAAAAGTCTGAAGTACGTTTCGTAATCTTTTATTTAACGTTTGCATACACATTAAATCACATGATATGTATATTTATAGTGTTTTGGCTGGATTTTGGTCAAAAACAATATTAATATTATGTCCGTATTTACGTCTGAGAACGGAAGTAGTAATATATTTTTCACGACCACTATCCCTTACGGGGTAACCAGAAGTAGCAATGTGGGGTTAGTAATTCTATGGTTAGCTCACCCACATGTTAACTATATAGCTAAAAACAAGACAGGCAGTAAACCGTGACGCCAATTTTTTTTAAAACTTAGAATGGGATTGCTCTTGGCCCATACCAATCCAAGTAGTTGGATTGGTCAGGCCCTGGGTGGACCGAGCTCTCCCAGAGAGTGCTTGTGCACCCGCGATTTGAAAGTCTGTGGACTGTACCCTTCCGGAAACACAGACGCAAGCAGGGAATTCCACTCCTTGCCAGCCCGCATAATAAAGGACGCTTTAAAGCGATTCGTACGGGCACTTGGCAAATTCACAAGGTGTGGATGATACCTCTTTGTGCATCTTCGTGTTCGGTGGTAAAAAAGGGAGGGCGATATTAGCTCGTGCAATCCTTTCGCACACTCTCCGAAGTACAGCCTGTAAAAAACGCAAAGGCTGGCAACTTTGCGTCTGTGAGCTAGGCTATTAAGCCTAGAGACAAGTTTATCCTCGCCAATCAGTCAATTCTAAGCGGTATTTAAAAAAAAACCAAGTTAGCCTCGGAGTTTATTTCGAAAAGAAACAATAAACTATACATAAACATTAAGCACAGAGTGATACGCAGTGCTGACATTAAATATACATACCTGTGTATCATTAGTAACCAGCTTCAATGTATACTCTCCTAGCACTTTTTGGTCATTAATATCCTTCACCGCCAAATGAGCTGCCTTCAGTTCATCCCATCCGTGGTCCCTGGTGCTGTTACCATCACGTCTCAATGATAGCTCGAATAGTCCAAGGATTGACACCACTTTTTCAGCTGATGTTGGTGATATTGAATCTGTAAGTAGAAAGAAAATTGATTGAGCAAGGATGAGAAATTTACTAATAACGAAAATATATACATACTCGTATATAGACGTCTTTTAATCTAAGAGATATAATATCTCCAAGTTAACTTTTAGCAAGAATTTGGAGTGGCAATGTTATACTGGAAAATTGATAACAAGTTGCTAGCAAAACGCCAAATAGATTCCATTTAACCCTTGTAAATTTCTATGAGTTGCCGGGAAGAACAGCAGCTAGTTAGCACTCTATCTACGCCATGACTAGCACGGGAATTATTTATTTATAAGTAAATAAATAGATATAAACATACAACTTGTCTTGGGAACCCTACCACCCTCTGACAGCGATGATTATAAAGATACTTTTTATGTAATTTAAGTTTTATTTATACTTTAGGTTTATAGTTTTAATTCCTTGTTATACGTATATTGTATATAATAAATAGCTGTTTTAACATACATAATTTGCATTCATCTATAAAACCTTTTTAAAGTAATGAAAGCAAATTGTAATTTTCAAGACCATGTTTTGGGGTAAATTGTGATTTTCAGGATCATGTTTTGCGGTAAATTGTGATTTTCAGGACCATGTTTTTGGGGTAAATTGTGATTTTCAGGACCATGTTTTGGAGTAAAGTGTGATTTTCAGGATCATGTTTTGTGGTAAGTTATGATTTTCAGGACACTGTTGGTAACTGAATACTCATTTTCAGGGCCATGTTTTGGGGTAAATTGTGATTTTCAGGAGCACGTATTGGGGTAAATTGTGATTTTCAGGAGCACGTTTTGGGGTAAATTGTGATTTTCATGACACTGTTCGTAACTGAATACTCATTTTCAGGATCATGTTTTGGGGTAAATTGTGATTTTCAGGATCATGTATTGGGGTAAGTTATGATTTTCAGGACCGTGTTTTGGGGTAAATTGTGATTTTCAGGACCATGTTTTGGGGTAAATTGTGATTTTCAGGATCATGTTTTGGGGTAAATTGTGATTTTCAGGACACTGTTCGTAACTGAATACTCATTTTCAGGATCATGTTTTAGGGTAAATTGTGATTTTCAGGAACATGTTTTGGGGGTAAATTGTGATTTTCAGGACAATGTTCGTAGCTGAATTCTCATGTTCAGGATCATGTTTTTGGGTAAATTGTGATTTTCAGGATCATGTTTTGGGGTAAAATGTGCTTTTCAGGACACTGTTGGTAACTGAATACTCATTTTCAGGATCATGTTTTGGGGTAAATTGAGATTATCAGGACGCTGTTCGTAACTGAATACTCATTTTCAGGACCATGATTTGGTGTAAATTGTGATTTTCAGGACCATGATTTGGTGTAAATTGTGATTTTCAGGACCATGATTTGGGGTAAATTGTGATTTTCAGGAGCACGTTTTGGGGTAAATCGTGATTTTCAGGAGCACGTATTGGGGTAAATTGTGATTTTCAGGAAAATGTTCGTAGCTGAATTCTCATTTTCAGGATCATGTTTTGGGGTAAATTGTGATTTTCAGGATCATGTATTGAGGTAAATTGAGATTTTGAGGACGCTGTTCGTAACTGAATACTCATTTTCAGGACCATGATTTGGGGTAAATTGTGATTTTCAGGACCATGTTTTTTGGTAAATTGTGATTTTCAGGAGCACGTATTGGGGTAAATTGTGATTTTCAGGACAATGTTCGTAGCTGAATTCTCATTTTCAGGATCATGTTTTTGGGTAAATTGTGATTTTCAGGATCATGTTTTGGGGTAGATTGTGCTTTTCAGGACACTGTTGGTAACTGAATACTCATTTTCAGGATCATGTTTTAGGGTAAATTGTGATTTTCAGGATCATGTTTTGGGGTAAGTTATGATTTTCAGGACAATGTTCGTAGCTGAATTCTCATTTTCAGGATCATGTTTTTGGGTAAATTGTGATTTGCAGGATCATGTTTTGGGGTAAATTGGGATTTTCAGGACAATGTTCGTAGCTGAATTATCATTTTCAGGATCATGTTTTGGGGTAAATTGTGATTTTCAGGACAATGTTCGTAGCTGGATTCTCATTTTCAGGATCATGTTTTGGGGTAAATTGTGATTTTCAGGGCAATGTTCGTAGCTGAATTCTCATTTTCAGGATCATGTTTTGGGGTAAATTGTGATTTTCAGGACAATGTTCGTAGCTGAATTCTCATTTTCAGGATCATGTTTTGGGGTAAATTGTGATTTTCAGGACAATGTTCGTAGCTGAATTCTCATTTTCAGGATCATGTTTTGGGGTAAATTGTGATTTTCAGGACAATGTTCGTAGCTGAATTCTCATTTTCAGGATCATGTTTTGGGGTAAGTTGTGATTTTCAGGATAATGTTTTAGCTGAATTTTCATTTTCAGGACCATGTTTTGGGGTAAATTGTGATTTTCAGGACAATGTTCGTAGCTGAATTTTCATTTTCAGGATCATGTTTTGGGGTAAGTTGTGATTTTCAGGATAATGTTTTAATTGAATTTTCATTTTCAGGACCATGTTTTGGGGGTAAATTGTGATTTTCAGGACAATGTTCGTAGCTGAATTCTCATTTTCAGGATCATGTTTTGAAGTAAATTGCAATGTTTAGGACGATGTTCATAGCTGATTTTTCATTTACAAAAACATGTTCGGGAGTGATTTTTTATTGTTTTGTTACCATGTTGTGAAGTTCATTGCAATTTTTAGAACCACATTGTGAAGTGAATAGTAATTTTCGGTACCAAAATTCAGTTCATTGTTTAATTCAATTTACCATAGCTTAACAGGTTCAAATTGTGATTATCAGAAAATTTTTAAACCAAAGACTTTTAAAATAGCAGGCAAGGGAGCATTCTGTGATTGGGCAACTAGAGGTATCCGTATTAGTAGACAAAGGTTATACGAGCTATATAAGGAAAAATCTGTGAATTATAGCTTAGAAATTTATAAACTATGTAAAAAACTATTCTAAGATTTTTAAAAAGGTTTGTGCCCAGGCCAAAAAATTATACTTACAGAAAAAAAAAATGCCACAAATGTTGTCAAGGAAACTATAATATCTTTAATAAACAACAGTTTGGATTTTTAAAGGGTCGATCAACAACCGATGCTGGAGTTGATCTTATGAAATTTATATTTGGGGCCTGGGAGGAAGCAAAGGATGCTCTGGGTGTTTTTTGCGATCTCTCTAAGGCATTCGACTGCGTCCACCACGAAACTCTGATCATGAAGCTGAAGCATTACGGTTTGGGTGATAGGGCACTTGATCTGCTTGTTTGCTACCTGAAGGGAAGGGTCCAAACAGTAGAAATTGGCGGAGCAAGATCTAGTGGCAGCTCGGCTGTTATGGGTGTCCCGCAGGGTTCGATTCTTGGACCCTTCCTTTTCTTGGTATATATTAATGATTTGCCATATTTGATTCAGGGCCGTTGCCACATGGTGTTGTTTGCGGACGACACCTCTATATTAGTTAAAGTTAACCGGGGAAACGACGAATCGGCATCAGTAAATGAGGTTATTTCGGACGTGGAGCACTGGTTTAGAGTAAATAATCTTGCTTTTAATTCTAATAAAACGAAATGTGTGAGATTTACATTGCCCAATGTTAGAAATTCTAGTACTAACATTGTAATTAATAGTGTGGCATTGGATATTGTTGAGTCCACAGCCTTCCTGGGTATCACAATGGACTCAAAATTACAGTTCAGGGGGCACATTGGTGGTCTAGCGAAGAGGCTAAGTTCTGCTGCCTACGCGGTAAAAAAAATTAGACACCTGACTGACGTGGACACAGCGAGACTTGTGTATTTTAGTTACTTTCATAGCGTCATGTCATACGGGCTTCTTTTGTGGGGCAATTCTGCCGATATTAATTCAGTATTTGTGCTGCAGAAGAGAGCCATTCGCTCGATCTACCGTATGGGCCCTCGTGAGTCTTTAAGAAATGTGTTTAAGACAATAAATATACTGACTGTGGCTTCTCAATATATATATGATAACTTGGTCTATGTTAAAAAAAATATAAATGATTACAAACTTGTAAGAGACCTGCATAATTGTAACACACGTAATAAAAATAAATTGTATTATAGTGGCTCTAGACTAAAAAGAATAAACGATTCGTTTATGGGCCTGGGCATAAAAATGTATAACAAACTGCCAGAGTCTATAAAGTCCTTACCTCTAGATAAATTTAAAGTTTGCACTAAAGCGACGTTGATCGAGAAGGGCTACTACAGAGTGAAAGACTTTATAAATGATGTTATGTGACGTTTCATTTTTGCGTGGTCATGGCTTCCCGTTCCAGTTCTTATTGGGACTCCCTTAAGTTTGTTGTTAAACACTATTTGTTGAATGTGAAGCTTTGATCATGTTCTAATGAATTATTATTAAGTTTAATGTACACATTGTCTGCAGAGTTTCTTGGCACTTCTTCTCTGCAGAGATTTTTCTTTACGAATTGCCATTAGTTTTATTGATTTAATTTAATAACTAGTGTATATTAATGACATGTTTTTTTATTATAAAAAATGTTTTTTTTTTTTACTTTCAATAAGTGATTTTATGATCCTTATATTGAATAAAAAGATTGTCATTTTCATTTCATTTTCATTTCATTTTTCATTTCATTTTCATTTTAAAATGATGACGACATTCTAGCATTAATATTTACGTCCTAGAATAGTCCAGTGCTAACGGAACAAAATAAACAACGTTACTACATTCTCATACTCGGCACTATGAAGTAAAACACAAGATAATTTATATCCCTCCCGCTGTGAAGATATAGTGTAGTTGGAATAATAAAAACCTTAGTACTTTCCTTTCTCTAGACTTGCATTGTTACGGGTAATGAACAGACAGTTAACGACTTAAGTTAAATCGGAAATGTATACAATGGTAATAAAAAGTTTTAATTTATGGCAATGCAGTCTCTATTGAATAACAAATATTAATATAAAATACTTTCACTACTACCCTTGCGGAGTAGTTTGAGGTTCGGGTGTCCATCTCCGCAATTGAGGAGGTACCAATTCTATGACCACTTCGAACTGAAGTTACCCAACTATTCAATAGATTTACAAACATTGCTGAAATTAGGATAATAGTTTAAGCTTTTAAGCTTTAGATTTTAAGATTACCGATATGCTAGGAATTAAACAGCTGTTTATAATCTAGTATAGTCTCAAATATGAACATAAGTGTACAAAGTGATTGCAACAGATACTGAGGTCATGCCCTTTCACTGCATGGTTTGTGTGCAGTAAATACTCGTAAAGTAATTCATTCTTTTTATGAATAGATTACATACATACATACATACTATACCTGATTCCCTGTAGAGGGGTAGGCAGAGATATCGGATCCCTATTTGTCCCGATCCTGACAGACCAATTTCGCTACATTAACACTTATACATCATTTCATACACACTCGGCGGTTATAGGTACTCCTAACGTCACCCTTTTTTAAGTTAGCTTCTATCTGACTGTCATATGTCTTATTATATAAATAGATTAGTTAATATATAACCTGACTCGACCTAATCTGTTAATCCACCCTGAAACACCTATATATCTATAATGTCCTAATTAATTCGGAATAAAGACTAGCACGGGACAAATACACACATCAACTGAATTCTCTATTCATCACGATGATTACTTGTACTATTCGGGCAAGCGATTAATAATACAATTCCTTTCAGTGTTGCTAGCAATGTGTTGTATTTCTCACGCTTTTTTCTACACAAGATTAGTTTTATATCGTCTTTGAGGCTTTGAAAAAGGCTTTTTAGGGATAAGCGGCGCTGAAGAGTGTTTGCTTAAGTCAGGATTCTTTATTCTGTTCAGTACGTACATTGGGGTATAAGTAGCTATTAAAGAGTGTCTTACTAGTTTTGTGGTGGACAGAATGTCGAGGAATTTCTTGTCAAACTTTTTTAACAAAGTAATTGAAGTTGATATAGTATTAACATGGGATAATTATTAATTTTCATGTACACTTTTATCTATGTATATAT
Source organism: Leucoptera coffeella (assembly GCA_030578115.1). Lineage (NCBI taxonomy): Eukaryota > Metazoa > Arthropoda > Insecta > Lepidoptera > Lyonetiidae > Leucoptera > Leucoptera coffeella. The sequence continues at coordinate 45,474 of JAMBLF010000323.1, read as the reverse complement.
TGAGAATAATCTTCTTATACAAGCGGTACAGTATCCTTCATAAACTTCAATATGCCAGACCAAAAACAGCTGGCTTGTTATTAACAAAACAAACGCTTTCACTGTTAGTCAGAGGTTTAGGTAAACATCTCCGCAATTGCGGAGGTTCCAATGCTACATCTAATCTACGTATTAATCAGATATTCAGTACCCATTGTGGCAGGTGATAAAACGTGTCGCCATTTACAAGCACTGAATATTATCTGTTCAGGGAACAAGTATCAACAAGTCACGATGTTTTCGGTGCATTTTGCAAATATTTGTTGCCATACTTGCTTAAAAGACCCAAAATAGCACCAAATAACAACAGATTGAACAAGCCCCGGGTGAGGTTAATGCATTTCAACGAGCCTAACTCACAAGCCTCACTTATGAATATGGAGATGAAGGTGGAACGTAATTTATGGCATCAGTTCTAAGCCAAATTATGTGACACGCGAGATTTTGACACCTAGCACAACGTCTTTAACAAATCCATGAAATGATTTATGATGTTATTATTATTGTCAAGTCTGCGATTCGTATTGGATTCGATTTTAACGAACATAATTAATTGTAGATAGTATGTTTTCTTATTAGTAAGTCTCTTGTTTAATAAATCGTTGTTCCTTACTAAAAACCGGATCTATTGTCATGCATAGCTGTTTTAAGACCTAGTCCTATTAAAAGTGGCTAAAGTCCGTCACAAGTATGAAACTTTCATAAAATATTTAAGAGATGACCAGTTGAAATATCCATTTTTTTTCTTCTTTCTCTTTCTTCTTTCTTATTTCACTAGTTCCAAACCATTTATTACGATCACCCTTAAACCTTATACTCCTTTTAACTTAAAACCCTTGGTTCGCAGTAATCATTAGAATGGTCTCAAAAGGCTCTTCCAATCTCAGCCTTAAGGGCCCTTCTCATCGTGATTCTAAGCGACAGTCGAAATTCCATTTAATTACGATCGAAAACAATGTCGCTCTAAGATTTCCGAGTTTTGGGGAGAGGATATATAAGTACGAGTTTGTTTATGATTTATCTGTAAAAATAGATGGACTAACTTTGTTATGAAGAGTTCTAGTTACCTATGTGGTAATAAGAGGCAAATACTTCAGGAATTTACTCCAATATATTCATTATTCCATCTTAAATCACAGGACACTGCACGTTCTTTTATTTTATCTATTTTGCATAACGTTGATGTTAATCTTCTATATATGAAAGTCTGTAGTCATTGTATACTTCATTTAGACGTTACTGTTTTCAAAATTTATAACTTTAAACTACTTAATATAAATATATAGCAATGTACTACGGAACATTTTGTTCTAGTTATTATATTTGTAGATGTACTAATACTAGTACATATTTTGGAGTGACATAACCCAATTCTTTGAGTGCCAGTATACAAGAGGGCAGGTACCTCCCAATAACCTCTCGGGCAAGGGTGCGAAGTACTCTTAAGGTCCGATATTGAATTGGGCCCTCATTTGGAGGACATTAGTTGCTAGAGGATTAATATAGAAGACACCGGTTGTATTGTCTGTTTTAATACAAATTCATACACAAATGTATATATTTATATATATTTATTTATATAATGGTTTAAGACCTTTCAACCAACTACTCCTGTCCATATTTTTAAGTGTACTCAAAATTGTGGCTTCTTTTATCCCAATTAGCTAGTAGTTATAATCTTAGAGATACTTCTTATAGTACCTAATCTAACATTGTAAAAATCCTAAAACTATCACTCAAAATGAAAGAAGCTTGCCTTATACATTGCATTGAAGTCGCATACTCCTTTAAAGATGCTGTTAGCCTATGTATATGTACCAACAAGTGTTTGTATGTTATTGTCTGTCACATTGAATGCTAAATATTGTAATATGTTCTATATGGCCATACATCAAACACACTGGAATATTGGGGTAATTAACGCTTGAGTAAGTGCATGTGAAAATAAATTTATCTGTTAATCTATAGTGTGTTGACAACATCATTTGACCGCACAGTGTGTCGAAATTGCAATTTGAGGGACTTTCGACCTATCGTTCGATTTTCGCATTTTTCATTAATGGGATAAAATTTAATTGCGTGTTAAATACAGATTCCATACCCTAAGAGTACAATCGCTTTTAAGTGTGTATATACTGGCTTTAATACGTTGTTTTAATGCTACAGAGATGTCAACGAGATGAAACTAATCTGTCATTCGCAGACAGAGCTCGCATTGCTGAAAGCAATTAGTATGCAAAATAAATGGAGCCATAAACAAACGGACCAATCTAAATTTGAATTCCGACATTGTAATGCTCCCTTTATGACGATGACTATTGACTCACTTGACAATAGAGGGCGCTAGATGTTTATTTTAACTTATTAATGAAGTCTCGTGGACTGGACATTATTTTCAACTATCCTATGTTAGTGGCGGTTTCACTAAGTAGTTTCAAAAACCTTCTGTCTACCCACGATAAAAAAGGGGGTGTATATACATAAGTCGTGAAGACTACATGTAGTTACAAAGAAGTGCACTCGAACCTCTAATAACATCGCAAGGCTGAATGCTCTGGAATTTCATTTTGAAATTATAATTAAATAGTTACGCTCACTTTGTAGATTATAATATAACATAAAATATAATATAGGCCCTTTCATAAGAAGCCTGAGGTATTCTCCACTAGGCTACAGCCACCAATCAAATCATTCAACCAGCCTCACCTATGTCTATATATCGAGAAGAAATGCAACTAATATCGCTCAATAAACGATCCAGTCAAACTTGTATCCGTGGTCTTACAGCGTAGGTTATAAAGAATAAAGTTAAGATCGAAAACCAAAGAACTCGTTAAAAAGTACTAACAAAAATTGAAAGCTTTTTATGAGCTATCAAAGTTGAAATAGCCTTTTGGTTGATCCTTTAAATGGTTAGTTGAAAGAAAATATGTGGAAAGTGTCAGTGGATATAATTGTTATTTTATAGTAAATTGTTATATTATTAAAGAAACATTAATAATAATAATATTTAGGACACTTTTACACCAATTGAACTAACCACTTGGTAAGTTCATTTAAGACTTGTGTTAAGGGTACCAGTCAACGTACATTTAAGAATTATATACATCTTATATATAGATAAATACAGTATATTATCAACAACCAGACTTGAAAGCAGAAGAAAAGCGTAGTTCCTAACTCTGCCTCCACCAGGAATTGACGATCTCACGATTAGCGTTCAGATGGTTAACCAATCGCGCCACGGAGGTCGTTAAACTCAAACAACAACAAATGAATAAGTGTACGAGTATGTAAGTATTCTAAAATTAGCAACTTGTCACCAATTTCATGATATTTACACCGTTATTCACCATCTATGCCATAACGAGAAGAATGGCAGATAACTAGTCAGGCATTGACGTCCCAGGTTATCACTGACTACATACACATCACACCTAATTCCCTGTAGAGGGATTCCCATTTATCCCGATCCTGACAGACCACTTTCGCTTCATTGACACTCATACATCTTCTCATACACACTCAGCGCTTATAAGTACTTCTAGAGTTACCTTTTTTCAATATAGCGTCTATCTGACTGTTAAAATATTTGCAGCAAAATAATAGGCAAAGGAGTTTGAATAATTCATTCCAGCTCGTTAGCTGATCTGGAAACTCGAGTGCTCATTAAAAGCCTCCTTAAAGGCTGCAAATAATAAAAAAGGCTCTTTCGTCAGCCGTAAAAATTAAACAGTCTTTGAGTAGAACCTTACAAATGAATACTTACTTTGTTTCAAGTGAATGCTAAGGAAAAGTGACTTAATTTTGCCGTTTGTGCTTCCGTGAGTAGTGTATTTATATTTATATGTACTGTAAGGAAGACCCTCCGAAGGAGTTTTTTTTAAGAAAAGAGTATTTATTCCCGAACCTGTTTATTGGATTGCACTCGCGGCAAGTGTTATTACAAGACTAAATTGAATTGCGCTTAGTCCGATTTAAATATAACTAGTGACCCGGTCCGGCTTCGCACGGGAATAAAATGTATGTATACATATAAACCTTCCTCTTAAATCACTCTATCTATTAAAAAAACCGCAACAAAATCTGTTGCGTAGTTTCAAAGATTTAAGCATACAAAGGGACATTGGGACAGAGAAAGCGACTTTGTTTTATACTATGTGGTAGTGATAATGATAATATAATTGCTGACCTAACAGTTTTACGATACACATTTCTATCATAACAGTACACAAGCCTAAACTTAACTTTAATAATTTTAATAACAGGCTAAATTACTATTGTATTGTTCTGTATTGGTATTGCTTGACTTTGCTCTGTATTGGAGGTGTTTTGGTCTCTCGTGTGAGGGTTACATCGTATGTGTTGCGATGCATATATTTCATTGTAATGGTGTATCAACATGTCGCATATATTAAGTTCAATTGTAATTGTATATGGCAATCTTGAACCGAATTATCACCAGAGAGTCAGTATGTAACGTACAAGGCAGTTGACCATATATCGTAACATTAATTGCCTATCGAGTATTAAAGACAATGATTTTGATGTATGTATATAGAAATATATTTATTTATTATTATTATATTTATTATATACTATATTGTACGCCAAAAGAGGCAGCCTATGCTAAGACTAATTGTAAGAATTGTACACTCTATTTACTCATGTGTCACTAACAAAGTTTCTTTGTATTTATTCCGTCCTTTATATCAATGTGTCAATATATATTTATTCATTATAGATTAAACTAAGAACCGCTACAAACGATCTCTTTTTCTCAACCACTCTACCTAACAGGATCTTAAAATTTGTTTCTTTTAAAAGTTCTACTTAAAGCTTAAAGTAATTTTCTAGGTAATGGAAAAAGTTTTAAGACTTGAATAAATGAAACCTTAAAATCTGATTATAAATGTATTAGGCAACCCTAAACGATGATTTAAATTAGACTGTACTAGGCTAAGACTTCTATAAAATACTAATCAGCTCCATGGCATAAGATCTGGATAAAAGTTTTGAAGTTATTGAGGTTTTTAGGCGATAGGATAACAACTTGTCAACAATTTTTCATATCAATACCCTGATATTTATAATACTACAGAATTAAAACTGATATATGGTATAAACTGACTAGGTACGACTAGTAGTTAATAAAAATACATGTACGAAATGCGTCGAATATTACGGTGAGGGAAAAGATCGTAAGGAAACCTACCTGTTCCCTGCCAGTGCTTGTAAATGGCGACATGGCTCATCACAAGTTACATTGAGTACTATCTGGTTAAGACGTTGTTTTGAAGTGGCCATAGAATTACTACCTCCACGATTGCGAAGATGAAATGGAACCTCTGACTACCCCGCAAGGGTTAATGGGCGGGAACGCGTTTGTCGTTTGTTAATGTGACTTTGTGACAGATGTTTTTCCGAGATTCTGTTCAGTCTGAAAAGGCTTGATGATGACTACATATATATTTAATAAAAAGTTTAAAAAACTTGAGTACATGTTAGTAATATTATAAATAATTGGCCGTGTAAAGCCACATACTATAGTTCCAGTAATAGTATCTTAAGGCTAAGGCGCTGTCACGGCGACTTGAGCAAAGTCCCTTAATCCTAGACTTAGCAGTTCACTTCACTTACAGGTATGTCAAATATTGTTGCAGCTAAACTTCCTTAACATTGTACTCATATATATTAAATATACATACACATTACACCTGATTCCCTGTAGATGGGTAGGCAGAGATCACCTGTCCATTGACACTCATACACACTCAGTGGTTATAACATTCTTCTCTTCAATCTTCTCAAAAGATAGGCGCGTAATGTGAAAAAATTATCTTGTCACTGTTTAGCATGAATATTGGAGTTTTCATATCATATAAACCATTGGTGATAAGTAGTTAGCCATCCTACTGCTCAATGGATTATATTGCCATAGTCTCTAAAACCTTACAGGCTGAGAAGAACGGCAGCTATTTGGCTATTTTTTTACGTTTTAGACTAGCACGGAATGTATCTATATGTATCTCATGGATTGAGTATGTATTTAGTATTTATATTATATTCATACATATAAATCACCTGATTTCCTGTTTATCTATTCCGATCCTGACAAACTCCTTTCACTTCATTGACACTCATACGATCTCAGCGATTATAGGAACTTCGAACGTCACCCTTTTTCCATATGGCGTCTATCTGCCTGTCATACGATATATTATATGATACATTATATATCAGCCGTTTACCACATAAATCCTGACCTAACTGGAAGAGGCATATATTAGTGCCTCGCCTAGTCAGTCTCTCCTACAATTAAAGCGAAGGCACCCTTCGGTAAATACATTAACGTCACGTCGCGTTACTTGGGTTCCCATTGTGTCTAGGGACCCAAATTTACTAGTCTGGAACTTAATTAATTGTAATCAGCTGTTGGCTATTGTATATTTGGGTGCCCATGCGTTTGAGATTGGTATGAAAGTAAAAATTCATCTATCTTAAAGATTTACGGAGAGAGAAAACATCGTGAGGAAACAAACCTGTTCCCCGAACAGTTAATAGTGTTTGTAAATGGCGACATGGCTGACCACCTGTCACATTGAGTACTGACTATCTGGTCAACATGTGGGTTCGAGGTGTCCATAGAATTACTACCTTCGCAATTGCGGAGATGGAAACCTGAACCTCTGACCACCCCGCAAGGGTTAATGGTCGTGAATGCGTTTTGGTTTGTATAAAGATTTCTAAAAGATGTTATAAATATAATGTATTTTGAAAAATATTTATGTAAAATTCATTTGAGACTTGTTTTATGGATGTTTGTCAACGTCTAATTATAAAATGTATAATCATTATAGATAAATAGATACAATAGGGTACATATAATCAACTATCAGATTTTTAAGGTGATAAGTGATAAGGAAATATTATTCTTAATATTATTGACCTCCGCCAGGAATTGAACAGTAAACCTTCATTTTATGTGAATAGTGATCTCTGCCTATCCCGCTTAAGGGAAACAGCCGTGAAGAGTATTCCTTCAGGAGATCTTTAAACGTCAGTCTTGCATAGTAGCTTTAGTTGTATCTGTCAGTCAATCAGTGTTGAAATGTTCTTAAATTGAAATGCTTCTAGTGGATTCTCAGGACATACATATATTACATCACGCTCACTTTGGTTTAAGAGTGTGGATAGATACAAATAGACATTAGATAGATACTACCAAGTTTCATATAAGAATGTAACGTGTCACTCATGCTTCTGACTACCCCAGTGGTATTCCATGCGAAGTTAATATTTATGTTTATATATTATTAAATTGTATGGAAAGGTTTTTTTAACACCTCCAAAACTTAAATACTGAGATCCTTAAATTTTGTTGCGTGGATGAGCTAACAATGGTTATTCAATAGCAGAAGCACCTACATAGATTCCCAAACATACAATTTATGAATTGATGAGTAATAAATCCTACAAGTTCCTTAGAACGGATACTAGTCAGTACTTATAAAATGCAACATGGCTTACCACCTCTCACTAAGTACTGACTCCCTGTTCAAATCGTGGATTCGAGATGTCTATATAATCATTATCTCCGCTTTTTGATAAGCAAATTTCAAGGTAGGTATCCTCGAGGGCTTATAATAATAATTCCTCGTGAAACAGTCTATTACTATCCACCATTCCCTTGATTACGTGCGTGGAACATATGTATGTACATACTAGTACATAATTGACTCTCAGTGCACGGGAAAACCGCTCTTAAGAGGTGCGGTAACCTAATGACTTCTGAATGAAACGCTGAAACTCAATAAGGAGCTAAATGGCGTCGCGTCTTCAAAGAGCAAAGGTCGTGACAGTTTGGTAAGGGCTTACTATGTAATAACCGTTTTTACACATTTATTTACGACCTCCATGACGCGATTGGTTAACCACCTGAACACTAATCGGGAGGTTTCGAGTTCAAATCCCGGTGGAGGCAGAGTTAAGAACTATGATTTTCTTCTGCTTTCCAGTCTGGTCGTTGATTATATAAGCTATACATGAGTTTATAAGTCTATTATAAAAATATATTGCATCATATATTCCTTGACTCCTAATCACAAGTCATAAATCTACTAAGCAAGGGGCTAGTTCCAAGAAGTGAGTGTAATAGAGTGTCCTTCAATACTATTATTATATTTACCCCCGCTTCACAACGGGATAGATAGAGACTATATGTGTATCGCCAGCTTGAACAATCGTGATAAATCACTCTGGCCTCAATCACATCCATAAACATTTTAATACATGTTCATCTGATCTGGAGGTTAAATATGGATTGTTTAAAGAAAATATTATATGAGCCTTAAAAGTTTTAGAGTTGCATAAGAGTTGAAATATTATATGAGACTTAAAAGTTTTAGAGTTACATAAGTTTTTAAGTGTTCAATTCGGTGTTACGGATATTGTTATGGTCTCATCGACTATTAGTTCGACATATGAGATGACTATTACTTAAAAAACTAATTTCAAACAATTCATTACACTTCAAATTGATTCACTTTTAAATAATACCAAATTTAGCAACAATTATTATTTAGCAAGAAAATATTTATAGATCCAAATTTAACTTTACTATTTATTACTAACAAATTACTTAACCAAGTACCTTAATAATATACTCGATCAAGTAACCATGGTAAGCCTAACGAGCAATCTCGTGCCATATGCAAGCTCTTAAGTGCAGACTGAATTTCCTCCATAAAACTTTACGAACCTGTTGCAGTTTATGTGCACACATATATACAAATGGGGTGGACAGAATGTTAGAACATAACCTTGCAGTCACTTTTGTATCCGTAATATTAAACTGTGGTATTAGCTATATCTTCTGTCTTGTGGATGTATGTTTTAGTACATACTAACATATAAATTCACGTCTTTTAATCTCTTTCCGGGTTGACGGAACCTTGAAGATACGATAATACCTCCTAGGTCATTTTCTAAGTATGAATTGGGTGTGATAGTATATGGAACTTTCGTAGTTTAGTTAGTTTTAGTGTCAGCCTATCGCCTAAAAGCTGTTACTGACCCTTAGTCCCTTAGTCGCCTCCTACGACATATATACATAAAATCAGCACAGGCGTTAGTAAAATATACAATACTTCGCTTCAATATATTCGAGAGACCTGCGTTTTTATCTATTTTACAAGAAAACGGGACTTATTGTGAGTATTTTATAAACAAAGTATTATATTTGCTACCTGACGTTTTAGCCATGTTGCAATTGACTTGGTCACGGGTCAACTGCAACGTCGGATAGCAAAGGCAATACTTCGTTTATATAATATACATCGCGATAAGTCCTGCTTTAAGATCGGATGCTTCATAAAAATAAGAAGTAAGCTATCGCTATATCGTAGATGCCTAGTAAAACAAATGGACTACACAAATATAAAACTTACCTATGGTTAATTCTGTTACAGCACTAAAATTTGCTAGATCTTCAATATCTTCTAAATTCTCCAATGTTTCATTTAAATACATTAAATCTACATCTTCTATTCGTAGATCTTCTACAGAACTTCCATTAGAACCAATATAATCAGTATAATTATCATCTAAATCTATCAAATCTCCAATATTTTCTATCAAGTCAAAAGTCTTGTTAAAATTTCTCGAAAATTCTCTAACCGTACTTTCGTTTAAGCTCTTCTTATTTTTTATTCCGTGCAAGGAGGTTCCGTTTTCAATATCCAACCTCATTTGTGCCGCACTGATTGGTGAGCCGGGGAATAAGGAAACGGAAAGGAGTATGTTCAAGGTGAGGCTGCGAAGGGGTAGACAGGAAGTGAGGGCTGGCGAACGCCGCATGCCAAGCCTTGGTCGCGGCTAATCTGTAAAGGGAGAGAGCGGTTAGTAATCCCTTGTATGATGAAAAAGTAGAGTAGAATATTTCGAGTAGGTTTGTCGCAAGATGTGACTCAGTGATTAAGGATTTTTTTTGGTTTATACTGATAGTGTGGCTGCAGTCAATGTTATGTCTTTTATTATATATGACTCTATAGCGCTTACTTTTACCAATAATCATTACTCAACGTGAAAGGTGGCATTTAAATTTACCATTATTATGTAATAATCATTATTTATTGTTGTTATGTACATATTCGTTATATATATTAAATTATTCTTTTTCAAGAACACTATGTATTTTATCGTGATTCATGTATAATATTTATCAGGAACGTTCCAGGTAGCGATCGATTTTCTATGCGTATCCCGTTAGGTAATTAGAGGCATTTGTATATGTTTGTTTTATATATTGAGTCATCCTATATATATGCTCTTTTATGAATTTCCCATTCTCAATTCTGTTAATTCGAGGACATATTTTCATTGCAAACTTCCCCACTGCAACCTAGTTAGCTCTGTTATTCGCTACGCTCTCGGTTGAATGTGATTTCATTTATACGCTCACTTCAATGAAACATTCAATCGTCCAGTTCATTGAACGACCCCTAACACGATGGATATAATATCAGATTCTCTTTGGTGTTTTGAGTAGTGCTACATTGCTTGCTTATCTTTTCGTAACAGTCGAATATAGTATAGTCGAATAGAGAGTAAGAATTTTATTGTTTATTTTTGGGTAAAAAGTATATGAAGTTATTCTTTAAATATATTGTACAATTGTTCCAATAACTTAATATAAATGATGAGAATTTTATTATAATTAATAATAATTCTTTCTCAGAGATGTCTAAATGTAGATTCGATTGTGTATGTAGGTATTAATTTTACGAGTAGGTATCTAAACACTATGGTTAGCGAGAATAAACGCTGTGAGGAAACGTACTGAATATTGTTACAGACATAGTATTTAGTCTAATGCTCGTTGTTCCTTTTACCAATAATAAACGCTACCTAGAAAATATCTCTTCTTGAAGGATAATTGAAGAAAGTTGGATAATCAAACCATTATGAATACAAATGTGATGTTTAGTTGTACAATATTATATAACATATATACGTAATATATAACATGCTAGTCATGTCCCGTGCTAGTCTGGAACGTAAAAAGAATGCTAATTAGCTGCCGGTCTACCCGGCATGAGGCGACAAAGGGACTATGGGTGAATATTATTTTGTTCGATAGGCTAGAAAACTGTCACCAATACTCCATATAATATAATAACCGCATTATACATACTCATAAGTGACCAAGACGATGTTTTGATGTCTCCAAAGTTCTGTCCATTTTGAAAAGGATTAAAGGACATGAATGTATATGTATCTGGATATAACATGAACGTATGTTTTTAAAAGCTTAGGGGTATGAAGACATGTTATCACAGAAATTGAACGTATGTCATTGATATACCATTGATAATAAATAAGTATATATTTCTTAAATTTACGTTGAATAGTACCCTTAACAGAAATCTTAAACGTACTTAGCAAGAGGCTAGTTCAATTGGTGTAATAATGTCCATATATTATTACTATTACTATTTATATTACCTTAAGGTTATTAAGACATTTTTAACAGAAAACCTTGTCATCGCTCTGGGATTTGCCTGGCACACTTTCAAACTTACAACATGTGCAGTCAGAAAATAAAGCACCCACACACACCGCGGGTAATTCAATTTCGTTCACAAAGTTTCCATCTCTCGAGATCTTATCGATATTTTACGAGATTAATCTCGCTCGTAAATCTCGGGACATCTCATAAGGTAGACGGTTTATCTTATGTTTACTTTTTAGGTCGGGAGCTCAAGAAGTCAGGTGTAAATAATGCATATATTTTTGTACGTTCTTTCAAGCCTTTTGGGAAAGAATCTGAAATATCTTACTTTATGTAATATACTTCTTGGTTTACCAAAGTCTTTTATGACGTTTTGTTCAGAATGGCCACAATGAATATTAATTGGAAGTTTCTTACTGACAAGAAAATTTCAATGATTTAACTAGACTTTTGATCATTTCGTTTAAGACCTATGCTTTAGGTTTAACGTATGCTTGGGAAATATATAGTTATTATACAAAATACTAGTAATTAACCCTACCAGGATGAATAGTAGAACATTGTAGTTTCCTTTGATACTATTTCTATCAATTATTGAAACTGAAACCTCATTATTAGCGTTCATATTAGGCATACTACATATGTAGAGATCATCAAAATAATAATCGTTAATATCTTACTTTCATAATACCGACTACCCTGAAAGACCGCTATAACACTATATAAAAACATCATTTATACATTTCCTTGGTGTAGGAAACATCACAGCCTTGTTTGATCCCATCTGCTTCCGGTTCAGTGACTACGAATTTATCAAGTTGCTACTACGAATCGCGTCGATCAGCGTGTTTACTACGAGTCCTTTTTATTTAACACCACTTCGTAGTTGGTTGGTTTTGGTCGGATCTTCAGATATGTTATTACGGTTATTCTTGAATTAATCTGGGACCTAAGTATAATATTAACTAGCTTCCTTCCTGCTAGCATTTCTTGAGGTACTAATGAGTGAATAAGTTTAAACATTGTATTTTGATGATAGGTTAGATTTGTTTGATCAAATTGGAGACCTTCTTCGCAAGACAGAAACAAAAAAGCATGCATGAGAAGGTTAGTGGGTGTGAATGAAGCAAGTATCCCATTAGGGACGTAGAGACGTGAATATGTATGATAGACACTATCAATATTCCTTTTATTGGGTGAATAAACCTAAACATGACTTTTCAGATAGTCACCACAAAGATTTCTGAATTATTAGTATACATATATCTAACACTAGCGACCCGGTCTGGCTTCGCACTTCTGGACATTTAATGGATGTTATTATACATATAAACCTTTCTCTTGAATTACTCTATCTATTAAAAAAAACCGCATCAAAATCCGTTGCGTAGTTTCAAAGATTTAAGCATACAAAGGGACATAGGGACAGAGAAAGCGACTTTGCTTTATACTATGTAGTGATGTATGATGTATGTAGTAAAATTTTGTATTTTTATTGTTTATGCTTGCTTTAACACATACAAATTCATACACTCACGTCCTTTAATCCCTTTCGGGGTGCACAGAACCTCTGAGATATAATATCTCCTAGGTCACATATCAACATGAATATTGGGGTCGTGATCTCATAATGGAACATTGGAGAAAGGTTGCTAGCCAAAGGCTCGATAGATTCTATTTACCCCTTTTCTCTTAGTCGCCTCCCACGACATACCGGGAAGAACGTTAGCTTGTTATCATTCTTTTATTTAGTTACTTTTTTAATACATATGCTGTAACGTAAATACATACATACATACGCTTCACGACTTGTGTATACACACTCCCTTTTTTATTAAGGCGAGGTAGTCAGAGGCTTGAATGCCCATCTTCGAAATTTCGAAGGCATGTTAGGTATGGGTCATTCGAAGCCCGCGTATCACTAGATAGACAGCACCCAACGTGATAGGTAGTAAATATATCATACATTATTCCACCTTGGAGTTTCACCTTCATATAAACGTGGTAAGTATTCAAGCTCATCACGATAAAAAGGGGTAACTGAGAATTTTTATGAGGGTAAGTTTTAACCCTCTTCGTGAAATATGTGGTGGATACGAATTATGATATCGGGGATGAGATATCATTTTACCTCAGAATAAAGTGTATTACTTTTGAGTTCTGCATACACGCATACGTCTGTAAATAATGTACATACATACATGCACATCACGCCTGATTCCCTGTAGAGGGGTAGGCAGAGATCATAGATCCGCATCTGTCCCGAGCCTGACAGACCACTTTCGCTTCATTGACACTCATACATCTTCTCATACACACTCGGCGGTTATAGTTACTCCTAACGTCATCTTTTTTCAAGAATCTTCAATATTAAAATGATACTGATAGTAAATGTGTATGAGGAGGTGTATGAGTGTCAATGAAGCGAAAGTGTTCAGAATCGGAAAAGATGGGGATCCGTGATCTCTACCTACCCCTCTACAGGGAATTAGGCGTGATATATGTGTACGTATGTATGATAATGACTTTTCCCCAAAAATACCTAAGAAAATAAATATAGTCGTCTTTTACAACATTTCGGAGGGAATGGTATCAGGAGAATTTTATTGGACTTATTTTTCCTTGTATTTTAATTATTTGTCCTGTGCTTATCTGAGACGTAAACGGAATGCTAACTAGCTGCCATTCATCCCGGCGTGTCATAAGAGGTGACTAAGGGATAAGGGTATAAATAGATTCTTGGGTCGCAACCCCAATATTCATGCTAAAATGTAAACTTGGAAATACTATATCTTCGAGTTCTGTCTTCCCCGAAAAGGATTAAATGACGTGAATGTATGTGATATATATTTTAATTAAATGTTTATTATTGGAGGAGGAGGATTGGGATGTTGGAAATGAATTCTATGTATGTTCAAAACAGCTGCTATTCTGCCCGGAATGTCATAGGAGGCAACTAAGGAATTACGGCTAAATAGAACATATTTGGCGATAACCCAGCATTCTGTCATAAATGTTCTATAAAACATCATAAACCTAATATTAAACTACCCCGAGTCACTAATTCATCCCCTATGACACGTTGAGAAGAACGGCAGCTAGTTAGCATTATTCTTATATCCCAGGATTATTTTATACTTGGTGTAAAGCAGTTCAACGTAGGCTGTTTCCACCCTGAGCATTTGCCAATAGTAAGACACAAACCGTATTAGTAAGGGAACTATCGAGAGGGGAAATAGTTCTGCGCTTCATTTCACACCAACTACTTTTAGTTCGCTGATCCGTGTGTGTTCACGTAAGGACAAAGCCTTCGATATCACATAGTTTTTATGTAATCCTATAAAATTATATTGTACGCAGTAATGTGTGATAATATTTTACGCAGTAATCTATGACGAATTTCTGAGTAGTCGAAAGTTTATTTATTTGTCAATTTTTCACAATATCTTTACAGGGCAGAACCCCAATGTGACAAAGGAAATCGTTAGTTGAACAAATTGCATTTGTAAATCTAAAAAACATTTGGTATCTAAAATACAATTACATTAATAAATAAACAAATCAAATTAATAGAAAAAAAATTCAGTGATATATTAAGAAAGTATTGGTGTATCCACATACATACATACACATCACGCCTGATTCAATGTTGAGAGGTATGCAGATATCACGGATCCCCATTCGTCCTGATCCTGACAATCTACTTTCGCTTCATTGACAGTCATACATCTTCTCATACTCACTTGGCGGTTATAGGTACTCCTAACGTCACCCTTGTTCAATATAGCGTCTATCTGACTGTCATATGTCCAAGCCTAAAGCATACCAGATAGCGAGTACCCAACGTGATAAGTAGTAATACTGACCAATAGGTAATCAGTAGGTACCTTTGAATGTTTTTCCTTATGATGTCATTCAAATGGTCACTCGTCCAGATAATTAGCTTTATTTGTTCGTTTATATACCCCCAGGGCTAGCATACGGCGTCACACCCCTTTTCTCAATGAAATTGATGTTTTCCGTTTTGTTTCTGTTGTCGATGGTTTTGTGTTTATTTGAATAAGGTGTTTTTTTTATATAACTGGTACGGCCTTTCTAATTAACGAAACAAACTCGAAACAAGTGGCGCAAATTGTGTAAAGTCGTTTATGTTTTAATCAATAAAATTTTTAACACACAGAATTAAAATAAGCTCCTAGATTGTTTTGTATAGTATCACAATCACAATTTAAATTTATTATATTTATTATAATCTAGATACACATAAAGCATAGGAAATATCTTTTCATCCATAGGTAAAAGGTAAAAATAAAATAAAATATTTCACATGAACAATAAGTTTCCTCTGCGTACTCTAAAACATGCGTCTATACATATACATACAGTCACTAATCTAGTCGTCCTAAGTTACCCATTTGACCTTAGCCCTTATCGTGATCAAAGCCTTTTGCCGTTTCAGTGTATTTGGAATCGCCACGCTCGCTTCACTTCACGCCAACTACCTTCGCTTCACTGGCTTCGTTAGACGCAATGAAAGCCTATGGACTACGAAAATGTAAAAGATAGACTACGAATGTTTTTGAGGTACAAAGCTAATGAAGATGAATAAGGAATGTAATCAATATTAGAATTATTTTAACGAAAAGAAATTAATAATAAAAAGAAAACTTTATTGACTTGAAATACACATTATGTTAAGTTTAATCAGTAGTGATACATTATTATAATCATAAAAATTTAATAATAACAGTTAGATAAACAGACAGTATTAAGAAAGGGTGATTTTAGAAATACATATAACACCCAAATGTGATGAAACTGGTTTTTCAGCATGGAGACGTATGGGGATCCGTGATCTCTGCCTACCACTTTGTATGTATGTAAACAATACATCTTCCTAACAAAGACATTAGAATGTTTTATATATATATTTTACGTGAAAAGTTAGTGGCCTTATGTAATATATCCTAACCACAATTATTAAATCTTTGCCTCCAAAAATAAACAAAATTTGACAATTCACTTTTGAATTTAGTTTCTTTTATTTTAATTTATTAAGAAACAAACGGTAATATAGTGTACATCATTTAATCCTTTTCGAGGTGGATATAATATCTCCTAGAGCAATTTTCATTAGCATATTGGGGTTGCCATCGCCCAATATATTTCATGAACCCTTTGTCCCTTAGTTGCCTCCTACGACATGCTGGGAAGACCGGCAGCTAGTTAGCTTTTTTGTTAGCCTAACATAGATTATAGTTTTAAGAGATTCGCGATTTATACTCATGATTAATAACAAACGGGACTTATCGCGTAAGTTTTTATATAACAAATTTTATCTTTATTTAGGTAACTTTAGCATATAAAAACTGACACGATAAGTTCCGTTAGTTATTAATCATGACATAGATTAGTTAGATTAACATAAGACTATATTGGACTACCAAAACTATTATAATTAAAAAGTCCTGGACTTTCTTGAAAAATAAATAATATGCATCAAATATTCTTTTCTTTGAATATGTAACGAGAAGAAATACAGCTGCTTTGATTGTATTCAAATCCCTGCACTAGGAAAACGACTCACAGATACTATCATATTCTAAAGCATACTCTAATCCACTCTAAGCCCATTATACTATAGAGAAATAATTTTCTACTCTAGGTACGTTGGATGCGTCCTTTGTGAAATAAATTTAATTTGTTTCAATAGAAAATCTTCAATGTTAAACCTTTATCACATATTAAGACTGATGCTAGTTTGGGACGTAAATTAAAGACTGTTACCCTTCTTATCAGAAGTGATAACTAACTAAGATCTTGCCCATCGGCTGCAAGAGTCCAATGGGGATCGCAGAGCGGGTAGCTTCCTCCGCCAGAGAATTAGTCTATTGTGCTATTATGCTATTCAGAGGGGGAACGCTGCCAGCATATTGGGCACTCTGCGCTCCAACGTTAGCGACAAATTTTTAGATATATTTAATTTAAAAGTAAATTATTTTAGTAAGTTTTAATTTTGTCAATATTTTGTTAATTTCTTGTAAAGTATTCATTGATGTATTAATGACCTTGTTCTACTAAGAGGTTAGTAGATTTTAGGTTATGGTCTAAATACTAAATTTATTTTTTAGATGTAATTCTTTGACCTGATCTATAGGCTTGATCCAACATGAGTTTCTTAGACAGTTCTGTCTAGATTTTAGAATATGGTATTAATAAAGAATGAAGATTAATAAAAATGTATGAACCATTTCACACACAGTTTGATTTGGCAAATTAATCAGTGAATACTATCCTGTATATCTTTTATTATTATTAGCTGTGTTGTCATAACTTACAGAACCTTAAAACACAAAAAACAACAGCAGTTTACATCCATTCCACTTGCAGTTCTAAAGCTTAACTGAATAGTTACAGAATTGTTTTGTTTACATAACCCATTGTACGGTATTTAGTCATCCGTAATAATTGTTTCCGAGAACTGTATTGTACTTAACCCTGTCGAGATCCATTCTCAATTTAGTAATTGAAACGTATCTTGTACTGAATTTACAAAGGCTACATTACAAAGGTCCTAAAGTTATGCTACCTTAACGCGCGCAACTTCTAAGCTTAGCGGAAGTTGTACGAAATTATTTTGTACTTTCACCGTACTTTGCATGAAGTCGATGTTATTCCGGGCCAATCAAGTTATTAATGAACTTGCTAAGTAGGTGAAAACTGAAAGTTTGGTTTGTTTATGGATGGGTACAATAATAGTATTTACGATAGAGAAAGTTTGTATATACGGCGATAGACTTGCCACTAGCTTAGGTTATGGCTATTTGAAAAACGTGTGACTAGAGTACCCGCCACATACGGTGGCAGTAGCCAAACTTGGAACTAAATTTGACGTTTCCGCCATTGCGTGTTATTTTGTATGAAAGGTAAATTTAGTATTACCAGCGTTGTGTTTTTTGCCCACTCTTTGTAATTTTTATGTTTGTTAAGGGTGATTATAATAAATTGATTTCTGGAGTTTCTTGTTAGTTCTTCTCCAAGGGTCTCCGCTGAACTTCTTCTTCTCAATCGTTACGCTCTTATCAGAGCGGTCGTGGTCTTCATGACGTGGCATCTTGAGCAGCCGAAATGGTTGGTGAACTAACCTCGGTAAAAATATGTAAAGACAATGCTCAGTGCCATGTTTGAAATAGTTTTTTTACATACATACATACACATCACGCCTGATTCCCTGTAGAGGGGTAGGCAGAGATCACGGATCCCCATTTGTCCCGATCCTGACAGACCACTTTCGCTTCATTGACATTCATACATTCTCTAATACACTCTCGGCGGTTATAGGTACTCCTAACGTCACCTTGTTTCAATATAGCGTCTATCTGACTGTTACATATATGTCTTATTAGGCCGGCCCCTACGTAACCGCCCTTCCACTTCACTCATATATATTCCTTTTGTCAATATATAGTTTTTTTAATTTGTAAGTACTTAGATCATAAAATAACTTTCAAAGAGAGCTTATGATAGGGCCTATTTTGAATAAAAATATTTTGACTTTTGACTTTGGTATATTAATTTGTTTTATTTGAGTTTATAGCTCTGCAACCAAAGATCGTTACAAATGAAACCTCAATATAATGTATCGAGCCGTATGGCACAGTGAGTGCTAGTTTTGGCGTGTTTACTGGCAACACTGGATTACGCGACTGTGGCGACGCCTCCAACTGCCACCTTATGTGGCGGGTACTCTAAAAGACTTTCATAGATACACCAGTAGCCTCTCAAGTCTCTGGCCACCCTGAAAAGGTTAACAGTTGTGAGGAGTGTTTATATATATTGTGCTTACTAGATGGATATTGTTATTTTACTACAATTACAGGAATTACTTGACATTGGAAGATTTATTTGTTTATCATTGTATCTATGATTTATTTTTATGGAATTGACCTGGAGTAAAAAGCATTGAATTGTAAAAAAATAACCTTTCGCATAAAGTTTATATTTTTTATAATCATTAATTAGGATTCTTATAATTAATGGTTTCAATATGTGGTAAGACATGCGAACGATTTCAACATTATTCAGCTCAAAATTCAAATTGTTCCAACGATGTTTTAGTTCCGAACTGGTGTCCACCAAACTATTCATAAATGGGGAATTCGTTGAATCTAAAGCAACCAATTGGATTGAACTCACCAACCCTGCGACCAATGAGACCATAGGCTGTGTACCGGAAACCACTAAGGAAGAAATGAAATCAGCCTTAGAATCAGCTAAAGAAGCATTTAAATCATGGAGACACAGCACGTTTCTGACACGCCAACAACTGATGTTTAAATTCGCAGAACTATTGAGAGAAAATAAGAAAGAACTAGCTGCAAATATCACGAGAGAACAAGGCAAAACACTAGTAGATGCTGAAGGAGACGTTTTCAGAGGTTTACAGATGGTAGAACACTGCTGCAGTATAACTAGTCTCCAACTCAGTGATTGCATACAGAATATTTCCAAAAACATGGACACTCACATCTACAAAGTGCCACTAGGTGTCACTAGTGGTGTCTGTGCGTTCAATTTCCCAGTAATGGTTCCTTTATGGATGTTACCAGCGGCTTTAGTGACAGGTAATACTATGATTCTAAAGCCTTCAGAACAGGACCCTGGAGCGTGTCTCATGATGATGGAACTTCTGAACAAAGCTGGGGCACCGCCCGGTATAGTTAATGTCATTCATGGTACGAAAGATCCAGTCAATTTCTTCTGTGATGACCCTGATATCAAAACTGTGTCTTTCGTTGGAGGTGATGCAGCTGGTAAGCATATTTATAGCAGAGCTTCTTGTAATGGTAAAAGAGTTCAATGCAATATGGGTGCGAAGAACCATGGAGTCATAATGGTGGATGCAAATAAAGAGGACACGATAAATCAAGTTGTTGGGGCTGCTTTCGGTGCGGCAGGCCAGAGGTGTATGGCGTTAAGTACGGCTGTATTTGTAGGAGAAGCTAAGAAGTGGATTCCTGATCTAGTTGCCAAAGCTAAAACTTTGCGCGTCAATGCTGGACACATTCCAAAAACAGACATCGGTCCTGTCATTTCAGTTAAAGCTAAAGAGAAGATTTGTGAAGTAATTGAATCAGGTGTAGAAGAAGGAGCAAAGTTACTATTAGACGGTCGCGGTATCAAAGTTTGCGGGTTCGAAAATGGAAACTTTATTGGACCCACTATCCTAACTAATGTTACTAATGACATGGAATGTTATAAACAAGAGATTTTTGGTCCCGTCCTCCTATGTATGTTAGTCAATACCCTTGACGAGGCTATTGAGCTTATAAACTCAAATCCTTACGGTAATGGTACCGCAATATTTACAAGAGATGGAGCCACTGCACGGAAATTCCACTACGAGATTGAAGCGGGACAAGTAGGGATAAATGTTCCTATTCCAGTGCCTTTATCTATGTTTTCCTTTTCGGGTAATAAGGGGAGTTTTCTAGGTACTAACCATTTTTGTGGTAAGCAGGGCCTAGATTTTTTCCTAGACGTGAAGGCTGTGGTCTCTTTATGGAGAACCGGTGATGATGCTGAGAAACAAGTTTCAGTTTCAATGCCTACTCAAAGATAGTTCTTCTACATAATTTACGTTGAAATTGCGTAAATGACTTTAGTTTTCCGTTTTATGCGAATAAATGTGATTTGTGATACGATTATTATGTTAATTTGTGTTCATAAAGTTGTTATACTATTACATTTGCTGTCTGAATTACATACAAACATACACATCACGCCTGATTCCCTGTAGAGGGGTAGGCAGGAGGCAGGGGTAATCACGGATCCCCATTTGTCCCGATCCTGACAGACCACTTTCGCCTCATTGACATTCATACATTTTCTCACACACTCTCGGCGGTTATTGGTACACCTAAATATGAATTACAATGTGTATTATTCTAGGTTTTCAAGTTTAACTGATTTTGGTTTATTGCAGAAATTACATATCGTTTTAGTAGACAGACTTTTTTGGTAAAAAATCGAGATTAATATACTATCATGATTGAAAATCCCTATCATAAACATTTTTTATAAACATAAATTAACAAAAACTTCAAGAATGAGGAAAAATAAGGATACGTGATTACTGATTACTTCAGCATAAAAATACGAGAATCAGTCTTAAAAGTCAAATTTATCCTGTCACCTACATAGCTATAAATGAAGCCCACTTTCACAGTGATTTCATTAACCACGACACGACGTTACCCGTCATATTATATCGTCCATTACATTAGGTCTATTTCCTATATTATTTCCTCATATCAAACGGGTATCCCAAAAAGTGAGTAGCAATTTTATTTTATTGCTTGACCGCTCACTTTGTCCTTGGGAGGAAGCGATAAAAGATTATTAAATGACACGGCTCTGATAGTTTGACACTTAGAATGTAACTAGATGTTTTGTTTAGAAAATTTCGTTGTTATTAAGCTATTATTACAAACATACATAAATACATTCACGTCCTTAATCCCGTTCTGGGTGACCAGAATCTCGTAAATATAATATATCCTAGGTCACTTTTTAGCATGATCATTGGGTTGCGATGTCCAAATGGAACATTGGTGACAGGTTGCTAGCCAATTGCCCCGTAGGTTCTATTTATCCTAGTTCATTAGTTGTCTCCTAAGACACGTCAGGAAGAACGGCAGCTAGTTAGCATTCTTTTTTACGTCACAAACTAGCACAGGATCAGCTATAAATTTTTAATAGAATTCAAGCTATATTTGACTGAATTTCTATTATGTTGGCCTTAATATTAAAAAGTAATGTTATTAATACTTTAATTGGCTCATGAAACTAGAAAAAATAAGATTCACTAACAATTAAAATACTAAAAATAATACTTTAGTCATGAGGAGATTGGGAAACTATTACGTCTTCGCGGTTCTGTCTACTCCAAAAGGCATAAAAGGTCGTGAGTAAGTTCCTTGAATTATTAGCACGAACTTAAAGCCAATTTAAAGAAATGTGAATTCTTTTCGAAAGTATCTTGAACCAAGAATACGAATGTTTGACTTGAGAATAAGTTCAGAAGTTACAAGTAGTTCCTGAATATTGAAATAGTGCAAGTTATATTTCATTTTAAGGTACACAAATGGCCGTCCCAATAAGAAATATGATAGTCAGATAGATGCCATATTAAAAAAGGGCATTGATAAGCACTGAATATTACCAATTTGTAAGAATTGGTAAGACAAAGGTTATTAATTTTTTTGATTTATAACTGAACAAAAAAGAACCTTATAAATTTCCTTATGATTCGCAGCAAGCTATAAAAATTCAATGCTATATCCGTAGTATACAATGCTACGGAATTATAAAACTGTAGCGCCTTTAATTAAGGCTGGCACTTCAAGTCGGTTCTAACACTTACTTAACCTCATTTTTTCGTGCGATGCCTCGACAAAGAAATATAGCCTTTTGGTGTAGGAGGCTTGAGTTGTTAATCGCTTAGCTTTTGCATTCTAATACGCATAGTGAGAAACTGAAAGTGGTTAGTCTGTTTGTATGTTTTTATGATGCAGTTGTAAATGACAATTACTTATAGAATTAATACTTGTGGTTTAATTTTTCTGATAATTATACGGTATATATTATGTTTATGATACGGGATAGCATCAACAAAAGAAAAATCAACTAACATCCCTATTGTTTTAATCAATATCTAATTATTGTCACTAAAAGTAATAACAGTAACTTTAATGGTCCTCTGTTAATCTGAGAAGTAAAAAGAATGCTAACTAGCTGCCGTTCTTCCTGGCATTTCAAAATAAACAGTTGAGACAGAGTTAAGAACCACGCTTTTCTTCTACTTTCCAGTCTGGTCATTGATTATATATGCTTTATATGAATTTATCTATAAATAAAAAGCATATATTTCTTAAATATACGTTGATTTAAATAAACTTACCCAGGGGCTAGTTCAATAGGTTTAATATTGTTCTAAATATTAATATTATATTATAATAATAGATATTATAACTTCACAAGATAAACAAATCACGTGGTAATACAAAGTCCGATACTCAATTTTACTTAAGCGGATCCGTAGTAAACAACAGTGCAATTTCCTACAATACAGTCTCCGGTTACAGTGCGACCTCAGAGGGCTAAGAGGGCTTCATTTCCCTCCGTTGAAGCCTTGATCACATCCGCATCAGCAGAAATTTCCACTAGATGGGTCGATGGAAATCCACTCTAGTGAAGAATTAAGTCAAGTTTTCAAGAGTGTATAAAAGTGTCTGTGATTGGAAATGGAAGTATGTCGTAGTTTGTCAGGGTCGGGACAGATGGGGATCCGTGATCTTTGTATGCAACTCTATAGGGAATCAGGCTTGATGTGTATGCGTGTATATCTTATTACGTTACTGTATATGTATTGCAGTGCCAAACATTGTTAAAGATAGATTATTAAATAATAATAATAATTATTGATTGTGAAAATAAAGGGCAATATAAAATATGTTGTGTACATAAATAAAATTAGTCGACTTTTCAACCAAGCTATGTTTTATAAAACTGTTTGCCTATCTATTTTGTATTATACGAAACACACCTGTTATATAAGTATATTATATGCTTTAGTGTTTTTATTATGAATAAGGACTTTTGACTACTACTTTTTATCCTTACTAAAAACAAATACTTTATTTTCAGCTAGAACTTTTCAGAAATAATCAGCAGAACTCCGCTAAATGAAAAAGTTGCAGACGCAGAGACAAGATATGACAAAAACTACCAAGGTGAACCGCTAGATGTCACCCGGTCTGTGTTATCCGGGTTAACGAGCACATTTTTCAAGATCATGCCACTTCTATACTGTACGTAGAGTTGGGGACAACTAGAAATGATGTATTCATAATCCTCTTATTTATGATTAATAGCAAACGGGACTTATCGCGTATGTTTTTAAATAATAAAGTAACCTTTATTAACCCGACGTTTCCTTTAACCTCTTATTTATGTTTGACATCTGAAGACGGATATAAAATGTTTGGAATAACTATGGAGTTTAATATTAAAAGAAACTAATAAATATTCTTCATAAAGACTTATATAACATCATCGTTAGATTCTACTGATACTTATATTTCCTTTAAACACCTTTTAGGTATGTCAAGAAATAAGTATCACCTCATTCTATTAGAGTTTTCTTTTTGGTCATTAAATATAACAATGTGAATTTTTAACACTACATACACATTTGAACTTCTAATCCTTTCATATAGTTGTTTCTACCAAAATATACTTTTTTATAAATTCAATCAAACTGTACTACTAAACTAGGTATTAAATTATATCAATTATTAGCAAAACATTCCAATGCAAAAGAAACAAATGAAATCACGTAACAGTAGGCGTTGGTAATTGGTGTGTTTTTTACCGAAATTGGTTTCATAAATAAATGTCCTCTTTATTTTTTTACCGTTTTCCCGCATCATTTGATTTCGGTAAACGTTCCCTTTGCCCAAGTTAAGTAAAAAGAATGCACGGACCAATTACGGCGGTAACTCGCTTTCGTAAAAGGCTTTTGAAGAATGTGTGGGATTTTGGGGACTCAATCAAACCAACGGTTCAACGCAATTATATAATATAAACGATTTGTAAATGTTCTTTTGGTTTTATGTAGACGGATTTATAAGAACGTTTATCTATGTATGAAATGAAATGCTTTTTATTTAACATAAGGATCATACAATCACTTATTGGATGTAAAAAAAAATAACATATTTTTACATGAAAAATTGTCTTTAAAGTAAGATAATCTTAAAAATAAGATATTTCTGATTAAACTATGAGCATTTTATAAAGGAAAATCTGCAGAAAAGAAAACGAGAAACTCTGCAGACTTATTCAACACAAATTCAATAATGATCCATCAGAATATGACTGCAGTCTAAACAACAGTAATCAAATGATATATTCAAAGCAACAACTTATATAATATAATATACAATTTTTATTGTTAACCTATAATTTTTCATTATTGTATTTATCCTTCGCGTAATAGTTGTCTGGAAGAAATTTCTTTAAACCATAAGACCACCTGTTTTGTTCAATGTTCCTTGTTTTTATTTGTTTATGTTACATAAATGGCAATAAAAAAATCAATCTATATCTGTCCACCTCCCTAAAGAATGACCCTTACACCTGCGACCTTTATCAGTAAGTACAATACCTAATACCAATATGTATCTATTTAGTATCATAAGTGTTACGGTCTATTTGATTACAAATAAGATTTCATATTTTTAGCTTAAATTACTAGACTAGCAACCTGTTACAAATGTTTTGTTTTAATACAATTGCAAACTTTAACTAATTCGAAAAGTGAAGTAAAGTAAATTCTTAATTTATCCCGAAGATATTGAATGACGTAAGCACATAGTATGTATCTTGTACTAACAAATTATTCGAACTCTTGGAGAGGCCTATGTTCAGCAGTGGACTGCAAGAGGCTAATTGTTTGACTAACTAAATAATTTTGCCATACGATAAAAATATAACACAATAATTTGACAAGCTTATGTTCATTTAGAAACAATCTGCTATCCTTGTCACTCAGACAGCATCATTAACAGAGAAGAAAGAGATGTCAAGAGCACTACCTTATTCTCTAGTCGAAACAAAAGAAAGCAATTCTGGCTTGATACAATAGTTGTTGAAACCAGAATCTGTGCTCATATATAAAATTCAAGACTACAATTCTTTGCGGGATAGTCAGAGGTTCTCGTGTCCATGTTTGCGATTGCGAAATAGCAAATATAATTAAGCTTAAATAACCTAGTTTTCACCATAATTTTTTTAGAGTGTCTTCGATTTTTATTCATTTTACAATAACAATCGATAACAATGATGCGATCGATAACGATAACAATCAACGAACGTCGAAAATAAAGGAATATGGAATAAGAATGTAAGTGATGGTAGAAATCTACTATTACTGTAGGGTATGTAAAACGTCGGGTAGCAAAGGTAATTCATTGTTTATAAAATATACATGATAACTCCCGTTTTCTTGTAAAATAAATAGTTCTCACCATATTTGCAGCACTCAATGTCGGGACTTTTTGCGTAAATTTTATAAACAAAGTTTTACCTTTGTTACCTGACGTGTCAGTTATGTTGCAATGGCCATGATCACTGATCAATTGTAAGTTAGTATACACAATAAGTCCCGATTTAATGTAGAATGAATAAAAATCGCGAATATCCCAAAAAACTGATAAGTCGTGTTTCTATTGCCATGTACAGGCAATGAATATTATCCTTTGCTAAAAACTTGCAGGTTACCCAATGTTTCTCGAATTCACTAGAATTTATATAATCCTATATCATGGAAAGGTCAAGCGACGAAATAATAATAATATCATTGTTTAGGTAACCATGTTTACTTAGGACCATTTAAAGGAATAATATTGACGACCTCCGTGGTGCGATCGGTTAGCCGTCGGAACGCTAATCGTGAGGTTCCGGGTTCGATTCCCGGTGGAGGCAGAGTTAAGAACTAGGCTTTTCTACTGCTTTCCAGTCTGGTCGTTGATTATATATGCTACATATGTATTTATCTATATATAATAAGTATAAATTTCTTAAATATACGTTGACTAGTACCCTTAACACGAGTCTTAAATGAACTTACCAAGGGGCTAGTTCAATTGGTATAATAATGTCCAAATATTATTATTAATATTGAACATATTACCCCTATGGTACACTGTATAGGTAAAATAATACAATGACGCAAAAGGATAATCAATTGAACGGTAATCGAGAAGTCTCACTTTCAATTACTGGTGGAGTTAAGAATAGATTTTCTTTTGCAATCACATCTAGTATATTTGTAGTTAGTATTCAAACACTTGCTATTAACCGGATCCTAATAGTATACTATTTTAATTATTTTTGTGAGAAATATATGTATTTCATTCTTTATTATTTATATTATACAAATGAAGTTTAACAAACAAAATGAAACTAATTATGTACAAATAAAAACATTAAAAATATATATTATTTTTTGTAATATTATCTAGTCATGTTAAAAATATATGTGAGTGAAGTGGAAGGGCGGTTACATAGGGGCCGGCCTTATAAGACATATCACAGTCAGATAGACCTCATATTGTAAAAGGGTGACGTTAGGAGTACCTATAACTGCCGAGTGTGTATGAGAAGACTTATGAGCGTCAATGATGCGAAAATGGTCTATCAGGATTGGGACAAATGGGGATCCATGATCTCTGCCTCCTCTACAGGGAACCAGACGTGATGTGTATGTATTTATGTGTTAAACATAAATAAAAAGCCAATATCGTTGTCTTGTATAACACAGGTAATATTTTAAGGTACTAGCTACAAAATCACATTTTCCTTAAAGAATTCTTCATATAGACTAAAGAGAGACATTTTTTGCACGTGTTGCTTAGAAGCCGACACGAGTATCACAGATTTAGGGGATTTATAAGGCAGATGAGGAAAAATGGAGGCATATTTCAACTCTCTCACTCCACGGGGAATATTATGGTTCTTGATTATATAACTTAGGACACAAACTTTTTGTTCTTTTTTGTAAATAGTAGCTAAATTTGGGAGTGGTTTTTTTATGTTGACCAACCAATTATTTTTCTTAAACATAGAGTTCCTCGTGTCTGTCGATAAACGTCGTACTCATTTCTCTAGAGAGCAACATTTTTTATTTCATCTATGCTATTTGTCATTTTTACATTCCTTCAGTAAAATTATAATGAAGCACAGTGAAATGAATGAATTAACATATCGAGACCAATCGCGCATATATATAAAATTTCAATGCTAAGAGACAACCAGTGTCAGGCAAATGTTTTGACTTTTAATGAATGTACTATACTTATACATATGTTGAATAAAATCATTTGACTTTAACTTTATATATGAATGTATATATCAGATTGACAAAAGGAATATATATGAGTGAATAGGAAGGGCGGTTACGTAGTGGCAAGCCCAATAAGAAATATAACAGTCAGATAGACGCTATATTAAAAAATGTGACGTTAGGAGTATGTGTATGAGAAGATGTATGAGTGTCAATTAAGCGACAATGGTCTGTCAAGATTGGGACAAATAGGGATCCGTGATTTCTGCCTACCCGTCTACACTTACCGTCATAGTAGATTTCGACCACTACTTACATTCTTATTCCATATTCCTTTAATTTCTTATGCCTTTTTCCCCAAACAGGTTAAATATGAAATATATATAACCTTTTCCCTTGCACCTCTTTGACACTATCTATATAAACGTCACTATGACAACTGGCTACGTTTAATGTCACCTGTCATTTGGTACGAGACAAAAACCAAATTAAATTTGGAACGGCGTCATTCTAAGGCTAGTCACGTCGCCTTAAGCCATTGCGTTTAGAAGCTCTTTCTGTTTAATACACTCCTTTAATACGAGGACAATATTACCTTTGGGACGGTTGTTAGTGTATTATGAAAGAGGAATTATTTGTATTGTGTACCGTGGAGTCGCTAACGGTGAGCGAAAACATCGTGAGGAAACCTGCCTATCCCTCAGTATAGGTAACAGTCAGTGCCTATATACGGCGATACGGTTCACTACCTATCACGTTGGGTGCTGTCTATCTAGTGATACGCGGGCTTCGAATAACCCATACCTAACATGCCTTCGAAATTTCAGAGATGGGCATTCAAGCCTCTGACTACCACGCCATAATAAAAAAGGGAGTGTGTATACACAAGTCGTGAAGCGTATGTTATGGTTATGTACCAAGGAGCAGAAAACATAGATACTAGGTTTAATTAGATTTGTTTTGGAATGTAAGGTAAACTGGAAGAGAGTAATCTCTATTTTCGATTAGAATTTTGTTCAGATTTCATTCTTTTAAGATGTAAAGACAAACACGTTCACGAACATTAGGCCTTAGTAGTCAGAGGTTCAGGTTTGTATCTCCACGATTGCGAAGGTTGTAATTCTATTGCTATATTCTTCTTAGATTTATACAGTTGGTGAATGAATGATATTTTTGAAGGAAATGTGTTTTTACTCCAAGTATAGGATATAGCCAAATCATGGAACAAGAAGTAGGTAGTAGTAGAAATATAATTTGTTAGAATTTATGAATTGAATGAAAATAACTTTATTGTTCGCATATAACCCACTTTACATTACATAGTCAATGTCTATACGAATAAAAAACATACCTCTCCAATACTATATAATTTTTCTCTTTAACTATTACACTGACCCCTACACCAACTATAACGACACCTAGTTTCATCCTCAAAGTACCAAACTTTCAAATACTTATATTTCCTCCACCTTAGAGACACGTGCATCGAAAGACACCGCGAATATCCCAAGGGCGACCTACGAAGCCTTCGCTCGGTCTATTTCCGGTTAGGCCACTCGGCTTACAAATCATCTACCTATACAGCCTTTCATAGAACTTTGAACTGGGTTAGACATGTCTATGGAATTGGAGTAAATAGTCATTTTAAGAAATATGTAAAGGCAGTAATTTAGCGAAAGAATATTTGAAAGATGTAGCCATAAATGGTAAATTTATTTTGTGGTCTTTTAACAACAAAAAGGTTAATATAATTACAATTTAGATAAACTGTTGTGACAATATTTTCCCTAAAATAGCGTTAACTATAAACTACTGTATATATAACAGCATTTTCTTAATAAGCCCAATATAGATACATACATACATATATTCACGCCTCTACTTCCCCAACGGAAAAGGAAGAGACTATCGAACCCTACCCTGAACGATCCTGACATATCTCCCTTGATTACCCATTAAACTCCTCATACATGGTCTTCTCTTCTGCACGCTACATACACTCGCCTTGTGTAGAAGGTCTCCAATATAAACTGTATTAAATTGTTCTACGTGGCCTACCCCGTCCAACCCTACCAACCATTTTCGCTCAATAAATTACTTCAATTTACATCTAAGTCTTACATATACATTCGCGTCCCTTAATTCCTTTCGCGGTAGACAGAACTTTGGAAACACGATAATATCTCTAAGGTCACTTTTAGCATGA
Source organism: Leucoptera coffeella (assembly GCA_030578115.1). Classification (NCBI taxonomy): domain Eukaryota; kingdom Metazoa; phylum Arthropoda; class Insecta; order Lepidoptera; family Lyonetiidae; genus Leucoptera; species Leucoptera coffeella. Next base: position 14,808 of record JAMBLF010000323.1, on the reverse strand, counting down.
TATTCATTCGATGTGGTTGCGATCTTATAGTGGTTAAATTGTAAAAGTGACTATATGAGAACAGTTCAATCTACATAACAAACCCAAGTGAGACCAATAATTCAACTTAAAACATATAATTGTTGAAAGAGTATGAAGAAAGAAGAAATAAAAAGATTTAATATATATATGTATATATAGCAAGAGAGTTGTACGGATATCAGATACCCCAACTTGCTTTCTACTCAATAATTCTTGTTTACATTCTAGTACAAAGAAAGCGTGATGTACTACGCATATGTTTGTAATATAGGATTCCTAAAATTGTCGAGTGAAAAGAATTTATTGAAAAGCAACTCTCAATCTTCGTCAAGGGGACTCAAAGGTTCGGGGGCCTATTCTTGAAAAACAGTAACGTGACTACACTGCGACTGTTACTCACTAGATGCTAGCCAGCCCTTGGGTAGGTAAGGTAATATACTTGTTTTTTCCTAGTTATTTATTCGCCTCATACCTACCTACATACCTTTGTGTAAACACTAATACAAATATGTCAGAAGTACTAAAGAACTAATAAAAGTAACATAAAAAAACAAAAAAAAGAATAAAAGAAAAAAATATATAATTTTCAGTAGTTTCTTTTAATTATTATGGTTAATAAATATTATTATATTGGTTATTAAATGAAAACCTATATTTAGGAAAACTTATTATAATATTGTTTCACTTCGCGGAATTTTCTCACTATAACCGAGCACGTGGGATATTAATATGAATTTTATTGTTATTTCTTAACAATTCAAAACATATTTAGTTAACAGAATAGGCCTTCAATGGTTTAAGGGACAAAGAATCCTTATCATCCGATCACACAATCACCATCTTTTGTGTTAGGGATTTCCTTACTGAATTCCAATGTTCACATTGCGTAAGCTTTGTTAACAATTGTTCCATTTCATACCATATAGACGTATGTTTCCAAAGGGACAGATAAGAGTTTAATGTGTTCTGCGTATTATAGTATTAAAAATAATGAAATGCACATACATAATAAAATACGCATGAATAAAAACGGCTGTATCTCAGTGGTTAAGAATCGAAAGACCTATAATATCTTATGTGAAAGGTCCTATGTTCGAATCCCTACTCTGGCCTATAACCAATGAATGAAATTTAAATACATTTTACAGTCGCTAACGGTGAGGGAAAACATCGCGTGGAAACCTGCCTATCCATCGGGTATAGGCCAGAGTTTACTTACGGCGATACGGTTCACTACATATCACGTTGGGTTCTGTCTACCTTATGAAACGCGGGCTTTAAGTGACCCATACCTAACATGCCTTTGAAATTTCGGAGATTGGCTCTTGAGCCTCTGACTAACCCACCACAACAATAACGGGAGACGGGAGTATGTATACACAAGTCATGAAGCGTATGAAATGCACATCAAAAAATACTGAAATGCATCCTCACCTATAGCAAAATGTACTGCAAATATTAGGTTTGTGTTAGCCGACTTAACCGCAAGGATTATTTTGATGTTTAATTTAGAAATTGTGAAGTGCATTGTAGTATTTTATGTTCGATGAAGCTTATTTTAGCTAGCCTTATTTTATACTAATTTCACAATTTAATTATTTTTTGGTTGAAGAGGCCAAATGCAAGACTTGATTGTATAAATGAAACAATAATAAAGTAATAGTATTTCAAATTAAAACTAAGCTTTAAATTTCTTGTTGTTAATTAACTTTTATGAGAACTTACGAGCAAATTCGCAATTATTTTATAATATTTTAATAACGATTTTAAATGATAAGTAAATAACTTATCACATACACAAATTTATAATAAAGAAATTGTTTTTATACTTTTGCCATTCTTAAATTAAGTAATAGAAAATACTCGACAATATTTTTTTAAAAGAACAATTATGTTTTGAAAATAATACTTACTGCCATCTGTGAATTAATAGTAATACTAAATTACCTATGAAAGTATGTTCGAAAAGATCTTTTTTTAAGAAAAAATCTTTCTTACACATAATAAAAACATATAATATATACAGTATATTATGTATAATTTGTCGAGAATTCGCAACATAATCGTTACTATATTTTATTTAAAGACACACAAAGACCAAAGCATTCTCGACTATTAACCCTTGCGGGGTAGTCAGAGGTGCAGGTTTCCATCTCTGCAATAGCAAACCCCAAATTCACGTGTTGACCAGATAGTCAGTACTCAATGTGACCGGTGGTAAGCCATGTCGCCATTTATAAGCACTGACTATTTATTATCTATTAAATATATTTTTATATGTTTTATACATTCCAAATATTCAATACGTCTCGTTTCCATATAGAATGACCATAAGTCGCAAGTATGTTCAAATATTAACATTATACTAATACAGAGTTCTACCTTTCAAAATAGGTAGTCCATCACCTTTCCAAAATGGCCATTAGTTCCAAAACCTCCCAATTTCTAGCAAAAGGCTCACCTCATACCAATTTTATGTGACGCCGAGATTTTTCGATCTCAAAGCGAAGTTACGACGCTCATAAAATTATTATTCGCGTTTTGTGACGTAGCCAAACGGTTGCGTTGGATTGATTACCTTTCTAGCTAGTTTGGGACGTATTAGGGATAGAGGGGTGTTATTTTATGTGTTTGATATTGGGCATCAAAAACGATTGATGAATTTCTTCATGTTCACAGAAATTTCGTTATTTTATTTGTATAATATTGGGTATATATGAAACGTATATGTAATAATTAATACTGCATCTCAGTAGCATTGAGTGATGGGCTAAGAAATTTTAGGTGTTCTTTAATTTTTTGTGTCACCTTGACCGGAGAGATTTTATTTCATATGTGCTCTCATACCCATTATGAGATAAAAGCTTTTGCATATGTATGAATTATTTGAAGTTAGGGGTAAAAATTTATAGTGCAATTTTGATAACATTGAAGGAATAAAACTATTATTTACAATAAAAAAAAATGTCTCTTGTTAGCTGGGATGTAAAAAATGCTAACTAGCTGCTGTTCTTCCTGGCATGACATAGGAGGTGACTAAGGGACTAGGGGAAAATAGAATAAAGTGGACGATGGGCTGGTAATCTATCATCAATGTTCCTTAAGACATCACAACCCCAAAGTTTATGCTTATAAGTGAGCCAAGAGATACTAAATGTCCGAGGTCTAGTCGACCCCGAAAGTGATTGAAGAATATATACACATAGTATGTAGTGGTAAAATGTTAGTGCTATGTCTACTTTGGAAAAGTGCACGATTTTGTCTGGGACTAAAATAGGAAGTAACCAACTGTATACATTTTCGCTTGTTCTAAAAGATGTTTAAAACTTCTCTATACCAATAAATATTTAAACAAAATTTTCTCAATATTTCCTTGTGAAAAATGTTACTAGAACCTTTAATTCTATTCACCTTTCCGACGGTTTAGAAGACTATTTATACATTGAGGTTAGGTTCTTTGCTTTTATCTAAAGCCTTGTAAAATTAGCATATTGTGTAAAAATATGTTAATCACCTTCATTCGGATTCCACCTAAAGCCTGTTCTACAACAAACAGGTTGCTAATTGAAAATTATTATTCCAAAATGTGTTTTCAAAAAATCTTTGTTTTAATTCGAGTCAAGCCTAAAAAAATTTATCACGAATGTTACGTATTAAAAAAAATTCATCTATGCAGATGTTATGCTTACTACCTGTCACATTGAGTACTGACTATCTGGTTAACACGTGGGTTCGAGGTGTACAGAGAATTACTACCTTCGCAATTGCAGAGATGAAAACCTGAACCTCTGACTACCCGGAAAGGGTCGTGAACGCGTTTGTCTTTGTCTTTTTGGTTTGAGATGTTATGCAGCTTCCGAGGTAGTCAGCCGTAGTAAACTGTGTCACCTTTTAGTTAATCTGTAGGTTCCCTTACGATGTTTTCCTTCACTGTAGTATGCGGTACATTACGCAAATGTATTTTTAATGTGTCATTTCTATTGATGTATACCTACTCTAAGGTTTGAACCCTGCTGATACAGAATCAAGCCTTTAACTACTGAGCCGAACCAAATTCGTATAAGCATTCTATTTACCTCACAAACCAGTATTGGAAGGTTCTAGTATATCTCTTACATACACACAGTGACATACATACATTAATAACGATCCGTTCTAATCTCCTTACCTACGGTTTTGTCTACGAAGCTATTTCGTAGCTTAAGTGCTACGAATGTTCATAAGTAATTCACGTTTTGCTGTCTGGGGAAAAGAAAATAATTAATACTACGACTCTGATCGTGTGTAGTGGTTATGTTTGCATACACATCGCGACTGTTTTACTACTGAGGGGTAAGTAGATATCATGTCTCTATGTCTTAGAAAGCTAATTTTGTTTCACTGGTATTCGAACACCGAAACATTCTTATTGGTGGTTAGTTTACATCCTACACATGTACCTACACAACTTAAATAAACATAATTTGTAAAGTTTAATAACAATCCTAAATGTTTAATAAATAATAATACAGTCATTATACAAGCTTATCAGACACTTTCTTAAGATTAGATGTTATTAAATAAAATCCACTTATTAAATTTATGAAGAAATACGAGTATATATAAAATTTATCACATTAGTCAATATTTTTTATAACTAAATGTACATAAATATTTTATATCATTGATATATTATTCGTGTTCTGTACTTTATACCATTAACTCTTTGTCAACCCTTTCCTAATGTAACTATACAAAACAATTCATAAAACTTACCAAACATGATTAAAAACAACGAAACACGGCCACTAAACAAAACACGAAGCGTAAAAAGGCACATTAGAAAAAGCCACTTAACAAAATTATTTACGTTAAAGTTTCTTAAAATTTCAAAAAACACGTCTAACCTCCTTCAGAGTCGCGGGAGAACTGAAGCGTTGAGCCTCGGAGGCTGTATTGCTATGAGAACACTACGCTGAGAACACTATTTTATTTATATGTGACTACCTCCGTGGCGCGATCGGTTAGACGCCTGAACGCTAATCGTGAGGTCCCGGTTTCAATTCCTGACGGAGGCAGAGTTAAGAACTACGCTTTTCTTCTGCTTTCCAGTTTAGTCGTTGATTATGTATGCTATATATTTATTTATCTATATTAATAAGAGTATATTTCTTCAATATACGTTGACTAGTACCCTTAAGTCTTAAATGTACTTAGCAAGGGGCTAGTTCAATTGGTGAAATAATATTCTACAATATTACATTAGAACTACAGCCATTAAGCAAACCTGGTGCTTGTGTTAAAGGAAATAAGTATTAATGTTGCATAAATGGGATGCAAGGGGGCACACTATCACCCTAGTGCCTCAAGCCAACCTCACCTGCCCGTGGTGCATCCTGCTTTATAACTAACGAGGCTCTGGCGACCGATAAATGGCGGTATAACCATTTCTTAATCAAGCGTGGCTAAATGCAACAGACCAGTGACGGGCAGCAGCGTCACTGGTGCGAAGAGCTACGTTCTGCGCTCACCAACCCGCCTGCCCAGCGTGGTGAGTAAGGGCAATACCCCCCATGAGAAAGGCTACGAACACATGGCCCCCAGTTCCCGGTCGCCCTACTATTCCGGCCCACGGCAGCGGTCTCGGTTACGGTAGGGCAGGGGGTGCTAAGAATCCCCGGGTTACGGACAGCTGCCACAAATTGACACTGGCGACGTACAATGGACGCAGTCTACGGCTGGACGAAAGCCTGGCGCAACTGGAGGTAGAACTGACTAATTTAAGGTGGCATGTTCTGGGGATATCGGAGGTCCGAAGATCTGGTGAGGACACCATTACCCTAGAATCAGGCCATCTGTTCTACTTCCGGGAGGGCGACCAGAAGTCACAGGGTGGCGTAGGTTTTCTCGTCAACAAGGTTCTCCGTGACAACGTGCTGGAGGTTTCGAGTGTGTCGACCCGGGTAGCGTACCTAGTACTGAAACTGACCAAGAGATACTCTCTTAAGGTCGTGCAGGTATATGCGCCGACGTCGGCATACCCGGACAGTGAGGTCGAGGTGCTTTATGAAGATATCGCCAAGGCGATGCATAACACCACCAAGACCTACTACACCGTTGTCATGGGGGACTTCAATGCCAAAGTGGGAGTGCGCGAATGCGATGAATCGCGTATCGGAGCGCACGGGGTTGGATGCAGAAATGCCAGAGGGCAGATGCTGGTCAACTTCCTGGATAAAGAGGGGCTGTTCTGCATGAACACATTCTTTGAGAAAAAGCCCCATAGGAAGTGGACCTGGCAGAGCCCAGATGGTAGGACGAAGAACGAGATCGACTTCATCTTGGCAGACAGGAAGTACGTGTTCAGGGATGTCTCAGTGGTTAATAGGTTTAAGACCGGCAGTGACCACCGCCTAGTGAGAGGCACCCTGAATTTCGACTTCAAGGCCGAGAGAAGCCGATTGAGACGGTCCGTTCTTCGCCCAACGATGCTCCAATCCGTGCACAGCTCTGAAGCGTTCCAGCTGGAACTGCGCAATCGCTTCGAGGCACTGAATACCACGGCAAGTGTTGACGAGAGCCTCGATGATGTGGTGGGGGTACTTCGCGAGGTGGGTCAGAGATGCTTCAAGGGAGGGCGAGGCAGCCGAAAGTCTAAGCTCTCAAGCGAAACCCTGGAATTGATGCGGATTCGACGTGAATTGCCAGAGGGAGCTTCGTCAGATACCCAACGTCTCAATAAGACAATCCGGAAATCGGTGAGACGCGACCTCCGTAGCTACAATGCGCAACTCATTCAAGAGGCCATTGAGCAAAATCGGGGGTCGAAAGTCTTCAGCAAAAGAATGGGTACATCTAATCTGACGAAGCTGAAAACCTCAGAGGGCAGAACCGTCACTTCAATTCCGGGGATTCTAAACGAGGTTGAGGGCTTTTACGGCCATCTATACGCCTCGCATGCCCCGAAGCCTCCACCCGATGCGAAGGACCCAAGAGCCACATTGGTGCGCCACTACACTGATGATCTCCCGCTCGTGGACGAAGACGAAATTGGGAGCGCTCTCAAACAACTTCGTAATGGGAAGGCTCCCGGCGAAGACGGAATAACCTCTGAGCTTCTAAAGGCGGGAGGAGCTCCAGTCCTGCAGAAGCTCAAGCACCTGTTTAATTCCGTCATAGCTAATGGGACTACCCCGACGGCGTGGAGTGGGAGCGTGGTGGCCTTGTTTTTCAAAAAGGGAGACAAGGCCCTATTGGAGAATTATAGGCCTATCGCGCTCCTAAGCCACGTCTACAAGTTGTTCTCGAGGGTGCTCACAAATCGTCTGGCCTCAAGATTTGACGCCTTCCAGCCGCCGGAGCAGGCCGGATTTCGTAAAGGTTTTAGTACCGTAGACCACATCCACACAGTGCGGCAGATTATACAGAAGTCTCATGAGTATAACCAGCCGCTGTGTCTTGCCTTTGTGGACTACGAGAAGGCCTTCGACTCCATCGAGATCTGGGCTGTTCTGGAATCCTTGCAGCGATGCCAGGTCGATTGGCGTTATGTGCAGGTGTTGAGGAGCCTATACAGCGTGGCATCGATATCTGTTCAAGTCCAAAACCAAAAGACAAGTCCTATACAGTTGCTCAGAGGAGTGAGACAGGGGGATGTCATATCCCCGAAACTGTTCACGAACGCACTGGAGGACGTCATCAAAACTCTGGATTGGACTGGGATGGGTATCAATGTCAATGGCAGATGCCTCACGCACCTCCGTTTCGCTGACGACATTGTCATAATGGCGGGTTCGCTGCAGGATTTACAGGGAATGCTGCACAGCCTTAACGCTGCCTCACGGTCGGTCGGTCTCCGGATGAACTTGGACAAGACAAAAGTCATGTTCAATGAGCTCGTTGTCCCGGGGCCGATCACGATCAGTGGAGAAACGCTCGAAGTGGTCCAGGAATATGTCTACCTGGGCCAGGTTCTACAAATGGGTAGGGACAGCTTCGAGCGTGAGATTTCCAGAAGAGTGCAGCTGGGCTGGACAGCATTCGGGAAGTTGCGTCATATCTTCTCGTCGCCACTACCGCAGTGTCTTAAGACCAGGGTTTTCAATCAGTGCGTTCTACCTGTGATGACATACGGTGCCGAGACGTGGAACATGACAGTCGGGCTGGCTCACCGATTACATGTCGCTCAGCGGGCAAAGGAACGTTCGATGCTGGGTATCTCGTTAAGGGACAGAGTCCGGAACGAGATTATCCGGCAGAGAACCAATGTCGTAGACATTGTCTATCGATGTTGCAAGCTGAAGTGGCAGTGGGCCGGTCACGTCTGCCGCAGAACCGACGACCGTTGGAGCAAAGCGGTTCTCGAATGGCGACCGCGTCTCGGTAAACGTAGTGTAGGACGCCCCCCTGCCAGATGGACTGATGACCTGAAAAAGGTCGCTGGTAGTGGTTGGCTGAGGGCCACGAGTGATCGTGTTTTGTGGCGTTACCTTGGGGAGGCCTACGTCCAGCAGTGGACTGTCATAGGCTGATTGATTGATTGATTGTTGCATAAATGAAGAGGCAAAAGTTTGTTAGCTCAAAGAAAATCCTTATTTAATTTATCGTGATACGACCCGGTCTTATATAGTAAATAAAATGTATTACATATGTATGTAAAGCCTCGCTTATAAACCATATAAAGCCTTAAATCTAATGTTATTGTGTTGGGAACCTTCTGAAGAGGCAATAAAAGGCTCAGCTGGCTGAGTGACGTGTGTCCGTGCCACTCACTGCCATATTGGATTGTTTCGACAGGAAACGGAATTAGGGCTATTGTACTATATAGTCATAGACTAGATTGTTTTTTGTTTAAAAATGGTGAAGGATAGGGTGTCAGTCTGTACATGTACAAACATTTTAACGACCATTATCCCTAAAGGGGTAGTCAGATGTTCGCATAACTACTATTGTAGGGGTAATAATTCTATGGTCACCTCGTACCCACGAGTTGATCAAGCCAGTACTCAGTGTGCCAGGTAGTAAGCCAAGTCACCATCCACAAGTAGAGATTATTACTTGTTCATGTAATAGGTAGGTTTTTTAGCGATGTCCTATCTAAAATCTTTATTTCACTCTTATTAAATTCGTAGTAGATAATACTCGGAAATATAATTTCTACTAATTCAACAACTCATCGTACATTTTACGGTTTACGGCATTTATAGTATGTTATATATTCTAACATACAAGCTACAAGCATTTACGGAAGAGAGGAACCTATTAGTTAGTATCATGTTAATTTTCCAGGCCCTAAACTAACACAAAACACTACCTTCATTACCTAACTTATACAATTTAATATGCAATGTTTTCATTCATTACCTAAACAGGTAGCCTTTATTAACTAGGACGCAAAAGAATGTATATATGTAATGTATATGTACTAAGGGACTAGGGACCAATGTTTTATATAACATCACAAACATTGTGCTGTTAAGTGACCTTGGAGATATTATCGTCTCCAAGGTTTTGTCCACCCCGAAAGGGTTTAGAGAACAAGAATGTATATGTATGTAGTAGAAAGGTCGCTTCGTACAGCTACGAAGGTCCTTTTTGTATCTCTTATGCCTATAGGTATAGTTTGACTATTAGGTTTTAATGAGGGATAGTCCAGTCTATGTTTCAATACTAAACTTATTACTAATTGCTCTCTGTTCTGTTTTAGTACTGAAAATTACCACCTAGCTTCTTCCTGGCTTATAATACGAAACAACTTAAGGACAAAATGTTTCCTTAGGTTTTTTGAATGACATACATACATACGTACACATCATGCCTAATTACCTGTAGAGTGGTAGACAGAGATCAAGGATCTGTTTCTGTACTTATAGAGACATACCACTATCGCTTCATTGACATTACGTATCCTCATACACACTTGACGGTTACAGGTACTTTCAATTAAAATCTATCTACCGCAATCAAAAATTTAGGTGGACACTCATACACCTCTTCATACATACTCGTCGTTCGATGTTATAGGTACTTATATGTAACTATCGGCACGTAACTAGTAAGTAAATATAAATCAAATGTATTTCTGGTACAGTCTTTGCGCATTATATGAAGCCCACCGGAAGTGGTCTTATCGAGCGGAAACAGTGGCGGGTCACCGGAAATGCAAATGGTTCATCTACATAGCTTTCTAAATTCAAACTTGGCGATAGTGAATCGAAGGCTGCTTATGACGAGGGTCAGAACTTGAGAAAGCCTCAATACCTCTCACAACACAAGAAGATGCCTAACAAGGAATTTACCTGTTGATGAAATAGGAACTCATATATATATACATATACATTCACGCCCTTCAATTCCCTTTGGGGTGGATCGGCACAAATTGGGATCCGTGATCTCTGCCTACCCCTCTACAAGGAATCAGGCGTGATATGTATGTATGTATCTCAAAACGACGTCATAGAGAAACAATCCTAATTATAAACAATAACCGATATAATCCAACTTCACGTTTAAACTAGTTTATTCCAGTTACCCATTAAAAGTACGTAGCAATTGTTAATGCCACATTCGTAGCGAACTTTTAGAATAATGCCTTCTACGAACAAAGGCCTACGAAACAATGACTACGAGTACGTCAGATGTGTTGTCCAACTACCTGAGTGGCCCAGTTAGTCATTCAGCCTTTACATGGGCCGATCACTCAATGGTTAAGGCTTGCCAAAGGTTTAGGGTTCAATTCTAAGCAGTAAAGTGGTCTGTAGTGAAAAAAAGCAACTCTAATTTTATATAAAAAAATGTTTTGTTTGTTTCTTTTTATAGGAGAGATGGACAGGTTTCAAATAGTAGGTGTACGTTACACGTTATTTCTAAATCTTATTCTGTTGGAGGTTTTAAATTGTTACCGCAGCGTGACAAAATTAATAATCTTTTTAATAATTAGTGTGATATTCTGTTCGGTGATATAACTCATCATATTACAAAACATTTAACTACTAAATAGTAACTAAACTAAATATTCCGCAAGAGTTGTAAATAAAATGCTCTATACTTTCAAATAACATCTTCTTTCAACCAAATAACTCAACGATGTATGTATTCGGGATATATGAATTTTAACAGGTCAATCTCAAAACATCGCTCATTCAAATTGTCGGTGAAAAAGCAAGCCTCCGCATGGTTAATTGATGATCTAATCACGGAGAAACAATATTGACCGCGATGGCCCAGTCATGTTTGTCAATGCCATTTGTGTTGAAACAAATCAACATTTGGACGGCTACCAACAAATAAAGAAATATGTGCAAGAAAATTTTATACAGACATTTAGGTACGTATACTTATGTATAGATATACGATCTAATGAGATAATTATAGATAAGCATGCTATCTGTTTAACCTACTCATTATATATGTATATATACACACACATACATATAATATATTCTCATATTATGTTCGTTAATAATGTTACGAGAACCAACCTTATGAATAAAGATTGGTCGTGATAAAATGCCGTTTTCGTCGCTATGCAGTTGGTAACCTCATTTAAGACTTGTGTTAAGGGTACTAGTCAACGTATATTTAAGAAATATGTACTCATTATATAGAGGACATACATACATACACATAAGGCCTGATTCCCTGTAGAGGGGTAGGCAGTGATCACGGATCCCCATTTGTCCCGATTCTGACAGACTACTTTCACTTCATTGACACTCATACATCTTCTCATACACACTCGGCGGTTATACGTACTTTTAACGTCAACTTTTTTCGATACAACGTATATCTGACTGTTATATGTCTTATTAGTATGTTATAGAAGAATACTTATATAGTAAAGTATAGATATATAGTAAAGTATAGAAATGCGTAGTTCTTAACGCAGTCTCCTTTATATACATATAGCACCAGGATATACAATTCCAAGAAACAAAGTAAACACAATCACACTTCTACTTGAATTGCACCGACAAAAGCTGTTCAAACAAATGCATGCAACCTATTGCGTCAGGTAAAAGGAGAGTGAGGGATGAGTGCTTGCATTTCGTTTACACCAGCTTGGAAACACGTGAATGTGAAAACACGTGTTTGTGCAATCACGTGTTAGTGGAATCACGTGAAAGCTTACACCACGTAGGGTTGTATTAAACGATCACGGTTAGTATGAGCTATAAAAAGAATGCCGTTCTTATTCATAACTGTTCCCCGAACAGGTAATAGTCAGTGCTTCTAAATGGCGACATGGTGTACCACCTGTCACATTGAGTACTGACTATCTGGTCAACACGTGGGTTCGAGGTGGCCATAGAATTACTACTACTATTACTATAATTACCTTCGCAATTACGGAGATGGACACCTGAACCTCTGACTACTCCGCAAGGCTTAATAGTCTTGAACGCGTTTGTCTTACCTGTATGTCGGAAGAGGTGACTAAGGGACTAGGGCTAAATGGAATTTGATGGGTGATCGGCTAACTAACTTAAATAAACTATAAATCTATATAAAGCAACATAAACTTTCGTTTATAGTTTCCAAAAAGAATTGAATATATTCGCATATTCAATTCTCTTTCTGTTTAAAGGAGAAGACAAATATATTTTCAATAGTTTTATTAATCTTCTTTGATTTATATTAAGATTTAGTTTATGTTAATACGTATTTTATTTTATATTAGTATAATATTTTATATTATAATTTCTTTTCATTTTCAATTCATCATTTAAAACAAAACATATACATTCACTGATTTAAGATAATACTATTCGTGAGTAGGTTACCTATGACTCACATACATACTTTCACGCCTGATTTCCAGTAGAGAGGTAGGCAGAGATCACGGATCCCCATTTGTCCAGATCCTGTCAGACCACTTTCGCTTCATTGACACTCATACATCTTCTCATACACACTCGGTAGTTATAAGTACTCCTACATGTAAATACATATATAAGTATGTTCTTACATATAAATCCCGCATGCATATTAACTTATAATTTGGTCGGAACAGGCTTGGAAACGAATTTATTCAGCCACGCCAACGTTTGCATTGTTTGTGCTAATAAAGCGCCGGTCGACTGTTTGTTCCATTTTGCATGACGTATTGCGAAGGCTTTAATCGGTATTGTGATGGGTTGGCAACCTGTCATGAATGTGCTGTATGAATGCTTTCAGAACCTTAGTTATGCTTAATGTAACTTATGAAAATTACGTGACATTTTGTCATAAAGTAGAAGGGCGGTTACGTAGGGGCCGGCCCATTAAGACATATGACAGTCAGATAGACGCTATATTGAAAATGGGTGACGTTAGGAGTACCTATAACCGCCGAGTGTGTATGAAAGTGGTCTGTCAGGGTCGGGACAAATGGAGATCCGTGATCTCTGCCTACCCCTCTACAGGGAATCAGGCGTGATGTGTATGTATGTTTTGACCACTCTGAAAAAGTAAAAGACTGGGGTGTATGTTGTTTAGATTAGCTTATATTTGGTAATCCCGTGTAGACTGAAACGTTCATAGAATGCTAACTAACTGCCTTTCCTTTCATATCATAAATAATGACTAGCATATTAGTGGTTAATAAATACATTTACGAAATGCATCGAATACTACGGTGACGGAAACCAAAAACCTGCCCGTTCCCTGAACAGTTACCAGTGCTTGGGAATGGCGACATGAATTACCACCTGTGACATTGAGAACCCTGAGCCTCTGACTACCCCGCAAGGGTTAGGTAGAGGGGGTTAGTAAGGTAGGTAAAAAGCACTCTCAAATATTCTACATAAAAATACATGGGGTGAAAAGAAGCTCATCTACTCATACTAAAATTTGTCTATCAAAAGAGAAATTACAATCGTTAATACATTTTACGAATAGTACCGGAAATCGTAAAGAGAATATCAAAGGTATATTCATTTCACATGCTGTGGCTTCACCCGTCCCACGCACTAACCACAATTCAGCTTTTTGGTGCAGCCTACATGCAGGAATAAATTCACGGCCTGAATCACTATAGGGTGTATAGGATTGCAAAGAAAAAATCCTTCAGGTTTAAGTAGTATTCCATAGACTGCATAATCTGAAAACTGCACTCTTTTGTATATACAGACAAAAAGTCAAAAAACGCGTTTACGACCATTAAACTTTCCGGGGTAGTCAGAGGTTCAGGTTTCCATCTCCGCAGAAAAGCATAGAAATTCATTAAACTTCATTTCCATAGGTGCATGCACTAGCGGGATTATATAGAATAATGATTTAAACGCCTGGACTCTTGTTTCTTTCGTTAATCAGGGTATAAGTTTATCATAGTTTAAATACGGATTATTATAATCCATTGGGAATTACTAATAGGTTTGCTTACCTGTCAGATTGAGTAATGACTACCTCGTCAACAAGTGGCTTCGAGGTGGCCATAGAATTACTGCCCCTGCGGTTGTGGAGATGGACACGTGAACCACTGACTACCCCGCAAGGGTTAATGGTCGTGAACGCATTTGTATTTGTTTACTAACGATGTCTTCTTTTGGTCGATTATATGTATATTAAATATCTAAATAAATAAAGTATAATAAAAATATCACAAGGTTTAAGAACAAAAAAAACATTTTTATTCTCTGATTTGTTAGCGAAATTGTTCAATATATTATTGTTTGGTAATTACACATACATACAATATCAAGGTTGTATTGATTTAACTATTGAGGTTTTAAGAGACTTATGGACTTATCGCGTATGTTAGTCGCAGAAGAATCTGACAGAACACTGCGGTGGAGGCGAAGAAATATGAATCGTCAGTCTGCCCGTGAC